>CALNHX010010309.1:0-41436 GCA_940337035.1 Agriotes lineatus | reverse complement strand
GGTATAAATAAGTTTTAAAATTGAATAAATAATTTTAACTAAATATCATATTACCTCTTTTTGTGCTAGTTAGTACGGTAGCACGTATTTATTTTGTTAGTTGCTATGAATTATGAACTATTTTATTCACTAGTGAATAAAGTAGCATTTTATCCACCCTCATTACCATGGAGATTTTCATAGATAAAAAAAATATATGCCACACGTGAATAGAGATTTTATCCATTCGGGGAAATTATCTGACTCGGCTTCGCCTCGTGTGCTAAAGTTTTCCACTTATGGATAAAATGCCTCTTTATTCACTTGTAACATACATAGCTATTTTGACCTCCTGACATGTAAAGAACATATTCATACACAGTTGATATCCACCGTAACTACGATTTTACAGTTAAGCTACAGGGTGCGAAGAAAATAACAGGATACAATTTGAGTATTTGCTATAAAATATATTTATTTGCTGATGTTGTATTCAATTGTTACATTGTATTACATTTGAAATACCTATAATTTATTGGTCTAATTACTAACTATGATCGTTGATTGAAAAACAGAAATAATTTACATAAAGGTGTTTATGACAATTATCTGCATGTAAGACTGTAAAACTGAGGAAGAGTTCCCTTGTTAGAGGTTAACGACTACCGCAGGTATTAGCGTGGTAGCCGGGGAACGTACGATTTTTTAAACTCTAGAGTCGCCGGGATTTGAAACCGGGCCGGCCGCCTGAGAGGCGGGCATTTGCTCGCGGGGCCATCCGCTCACCCCATGTAAGGCGTGTTGTCTATTTCAGAATCTTCAGGCGGGCTTAGGTGAAATAGACATCCTATATAATATCAATACAATGCAAATCCAAGAACCATAGCTAAATAGAGAAGTAATTAGATGGTTAAGTCCAATGAAAGGCTAGACTCTGTACTCTTCGGAAGTTGCATTCAAGCAAAAATTAATTTACATCTGGCTCCACTAAGAGAACTTTAATGCATGGACTTTGGAGCAGTCAGAAGTCAGAACAACACTGAACATAGAAGATAGAACGAGATCTCGTTATTGTTGGATTTGCATCATAGATTTGTTTTCCTGAATTTTCTTTTCAGAAAATGAAGATACGTTAATGTCTATACGTTTAATAGTACTATTCGAGGCTGAACAACCGGTCATGCTCGAAGATTTTGAAATCTGAAAAACAGAAAAGACCGTAAATAGTTCATTCAAAAATGAATATAACCCACAACGAGTGAACTGTTTGATGTTGTAGGGTTATGTTTTGGTTGCATCATGGCCACCAACATGTAAACGCGAAAGTACTGTGATGCAAAGTGTTATGCAACTTGTGCGACATGCGTCTGCTTGTATTATAGAGTTGCTTTTAGTAAGAGGTAGAGTGCTTTATTAACCAGGCAAGCTTATCCCACTAGATTTTGTGTCACAGGGATTTTAGCGCCAAGCCGTTGGCTGCGCTGACCGGTAACCGTGCATTCTGTCGTCTGTCAACCAAGCAAGACTAGAAACCGTTGGAGTACGTACTGCTCGATCCAGACGAACAATGCATGCTGATTTAAATCTTGGTGCATTCCATTACGATGCTAATTATAATTACAGTCTTCATCCAAGTGCGGTTATTTAAATCTATATACAGTGTGTAATTGTTGTTCTGTGCTGTCAACTGTATCTGTCAGTTCTATCGAGTTCTGTCACGCGTCACTGTTGTTTGAACTAAGGTACTATTAAAGTTTTTTAGTTTGAACCACGTGCGTGTTAGTTAACAGTGTTTTCGTTTCGATTATTTTTGCTTTCTTTTTATTTGTTTAAAAATCAATCTTTTTTAAGACGGATAAAATTAAATGACATGATCGTTGTTTTTCCGACTTACCGTATGCTATTTGGAAAGTAACTAGAGTTTGAATTTGCAGCCACTTTCAGTAACTCAAAATGGCGGACGAGCTTGCTCGTATAAATATAGTACCTTAGTAGGAGGTATGACGTAATCGTTGTTTTTATGGCAATCCACTTTTTTTATTACAAAATTTGAAAGAACACATTTTTTTACTTACGCTAAGCTGATTTTTGCGTATATGGCACATGACCAAAAATTAAGAAAACAATTTTAAAATTGCAAAATACTAAATTTAAATTTAGGAAGTATGCTATTACGTTTTTATCAATGACAGCAATCAATATAGTAATTTGTACAACTAGTTTTGAAAGTCATACTTTTTTTCATGAATTTGCAGTTTGATAACGAGGGCGAAGCCCGAGTTAATCAAGCAAATGAATGAAAAAAGGACTTTTAAAACGTGTTGCATACGTAGTTTTTTTGCATGGTTATCTCTTGGTCGAAATTTAGTCGAAAAGGACTTCGGAATTGACAACTGTCAAATTGACATTTCAATAAAATAGTTTTAAAAAGTGTACTTTTTCACGATTTTTGCGTTAAAAAAGTGGAAATTTCAATACGAATTTTCGTTAAAAAAGACGACTTTCTTGAACACTATGCCAAAAAAACATGTCGGTCGTCTTGTCTTGTCAGGCAGACAACGGTGCACAATTTGAACATTTAATTTAGTTGTTTTTGAAGTTATCAGTTATAATACTATAAGTACTCCAAGATGTCAATTTTTTGGGTTAGTAGGTATCACGAAAGTCCATTGCGTTTTGGTACAAATAGGACAAGTTTCGCACCAATGAGTTCTAGAACAGACGCAATAGACATGAGTGATACCACTCCAAAAATAGTCTACCTAACTTTGACTACGAATAGTATTCGAAGGGCTATTCAGTGCACCAAACCCATTTTTCAAATTAGAAAGACTCAACATTTAGTTGCACATGTTAAAAAACGATTTGTGTAAACATCTTCAATAAATATTTTAATTTGTTCAAAATAGTCACTTGAGTACTAGTACAATAGTCGCTGCAATTCGATACTAGTACAATTGTTCATTCATTCATCATTCATGATCTATAGCCTCTTTTACCTTTCGGTGTCGAGGACCATTCACACCTCACTACAATTTATTTTGTTGGGCTATGAAATGCAAAATCTGACGTTTTCATTGGTCCACTTTTGACAGATGACAGGTGAACCAAATAGTCATTGCAATTCAATTTAGTATTTTGCAATTTTAATATTTTTTTCTTAATTTTTACTCATGTGACCTATACTCAAAAATCTGCTTAGCAGAAGTAAAAAAATTAGTTTTTTCAAATTCCGTAATAACACGGATGTTGCCATTTAAAAAACATCGATGACGTCATACCTCCTACGCGGGCCATCCTGTATGTATAGATTTTATTTGAAAAAATGTAAAAATAAAAATAAAAATCGACTGGTCCCACAGTTTTTTTCCAAAGTTATAATTTTTAACGAATTTAGCCACTGCTTTACGAAAGCACTGTATGTGAAACATAGTCAAACTCTTTCCTCTACACATTTTCCACATCTTCGCAATGCTGAGAAATAATATTCTTAGGTATTTTTCAAGTATTACCTTGTTGTAGGATACGAATTTTCTTTATCAGAGAAGTTGCTTTCCCATTTCCTGCGACTGGTAATTCCGTAGATTTTTCTACAGGAAATATTCAAGTTTTAGAATCCTTCTGTTCATCAAAAAAATTTTGTGACATTTTCAATTATGCTTCTTGTTTTGAATGCACAAGTTTTCTTTCTTTATAGCTGTATTTCTATGTAAAAGCTTAAGGTAAAATTAAAAAATAATGTAATACGATTTGAAGTAAAAAAACCAAGCCGCCCGAAATTAAGACGAATAGGTAAACAATGACAAAAACAATTAACGAAGAAGAGCAACGCTAACAATAATTAACAGAGAACAACAAAACTAGTTAGGTACCTTTACTTGAATTTTCGATTTAGTTCACATCTTTTCCGCGTTCTTTGGGTGCTTGGTGTCACTATAAACAGTAGCAATAGGAAATAGATATTCAGAAAGCACAAATAAAGAAATAATTTAAAATGTGTAGATATTATTAGTTTTCCCATTAAAGAAATCTGTACTAGTCACATAATCTGCATAAATTGCAACCATTGGCCATTAGGCATTATCACAATGACTATTTACTCAAAACATTGTTAAATTGAAAAGCAAATTAATATGTGAATTAAGAAACCACAATTTTTGTTTAAAATGGAAATATTAGCACGCTGTTCTTTCATCAAAATACGAGCAGTCGTTCATTGAATGTTTCTACTGATAGTGACACAAATGGTGCACCTTGCTTACATTTGCAAATACTAGAAAGCTAAAGTTATGTTGAACTCCAGACAGATATATTCTGTAATCCAGACGTTTTTGTTTATTGCGAAACAAGAAATACTGTAGTGTAGGAACCAAAATCATAAATTACGTGTCTTTTAAATGCAGCCGAAAGTTTGCAAGAACAAGTTGAAAGTTCATTTTACGTTAATACGTGTGATAACAATGTGTATTTAAAGTGTTGTTGCAATTACTAACTATGGAATAACATTGATGTTCTTGATAGTAAACTGAGTAATGCAGGACCTCATACTTAATGATTAGTTCTAGATTACTTCTTTTTAGTTGTGTACTGTATTTACATCCGAACAGTTGTGAGTGCAAGAACTGCCTAATATTGCAAAAAATTATTTTGCATCAAGTATGGAATAAAAAGGTGAGTTTTAAAGCATTTGCACTACTTATTTTGGAGAAAATCGTACGACACTCATTAATGACCAATAGAAAAATTAGTTCACGAGCCGTAACCAAGACAATAAAAAAATTTCTTGGAAATTTTTTGTAGGTAGACCAACCTAACTGTGAGGGGTTGTGGCGTTACGATTTTCTTACCGAATCTGCATTCGAGCATTGATTCATATCCAGAAATTATTTTCGTGCATTCCAACAACGTCCTAATTTGCCCTCGCGTCCCGCTCTGGCAAATTAATACGTCGTTGTTGGACCGCACTCAAAAAAATTTCCGGAAAGAATTAATGCTCTTATGAGATTATATGTGAAAATTTCTAATAATAGTGTCAATAACGGCTGTTTCAGATTTTCAAGAAACAAAAACCTCAATAACAATTTTTTTCAACCAAAATGCATAAAAACAGTGTTACGAAAATTAGTAATCCTTTAAATTTTCCCGCAACTGAAATACATGAGAGCCAATGTAAAAGTTCGCAAAATAATTTTCCAAATTCTCCAAATTTTACCCGAAATTCTAGTGCCCTTCCAATTATGGGAAAAACTGCACTGCTAGCAAAGCGCAGTGGCGTTCTTAAAAACGCCGATTCGGAAATAATAACCAAAATTGTCATGGAAAAATTTAAAAACATTTTAAACCACTACTGCCAGCGCAGTTCTGCTCGCCCAAAGTTTTGCAGAAAATCTTTCAGCAATGCAATTGCAGATAGTAACGACGTAAATGACCTTAATGATACAGTTGACGAAGAAGTGGTTGCCGAAAGCGATCCTGATTCAAACCTCAGTGAAGATTTAAACTTCGTTATAGCCATGGATGACCAGCTGACGAGCTTGGAGAGGGAAATTTTAAGTTCCTTAAAAATCTCAGATGACATAGTTTCAGAAGTGACTTCCCCAGTAACTGAACTAGCCAATAAGGAAGCCCTAGCTCAAGATAGCCTGGAATACGACGCTCAAAAGTTTCTGGAAGTTGCACTAGGGGATGAATTGCACAAGTATTCTGACAACGACTCTCAGCATGACAGTAATGAGGTAAGTTCGATGTTTTATGTTTCCTTAGGTACTTTGATCTAAAGTGATTCCTACTTGAACCACCGAAACTTCTGAATAAATAAACAGATAATGAACATTAGATTTCCATAGTGTAAACACTCCTCAGTGTCTAATAGTTTTCGAGATTTTAAAGCAAAGAAAACTTGAACTACTTCATAATATTTCCTGTTTCAACATGTTTCAGAAAGTGTAAATAATAAAAGTAAATATTTTAGCATATATTTTTGCAACCTGTAAAATTGCTATAACAACTATGTAATGCTGCTTAGAATATTTTACAATCGTATCATAAAAACACAACACACCAATAGGTATAAATAAAGAGTATTCAGGGCTTAATAGCTAATAATAATTGGAAAACGTATTCAATTGGATGAATAAGCTATAAAACCAGGCGCGTGCTGGGACTGTACAGAGGGCCTGGGCATTGCAATTTTGGGAAAGGCCCCTAAAAAATACCCCTGGCGAAGAATTTTTTTCAAGGTTATACGATCTAAAACGATAAAACGTTAAGTCGAGAAATATATTCTAAATAGTAATTGGTTTCGTAAAATTAGGCAGGGTTACAAAACTCAAAATAAGTAAAATGTATTCAAAAATAATAGTTATTTATTGTAAAAGTGTGGAATGTAGCATATTAGTCACGAAAGGAAACGTTTAACCACGACGCCCGTATGAGTACTGCAATATAACTTTTTGTCCAACACCTCTCTTAAATTTCTTTTACTCATTTTTTGCGGAATTTTTTGACACTAACGACATTTGATATGCTATTAACAAAATTTAAAAAGGTCAAACAAGCCTTCGATTAGTTATTAGTTATCATGTAGTATGTACCTATAACAATTATTTCTTCGCAACTTTTCTATTTTCTCTCACTAGTGACTGACTAATGATGAACTTTCTTTAATTGAAATCACTGTAGTAATATGCTTAGTTTGAGAATGTGTTGGATAATAGCTATTTAGATAACAAGTACATAATTTGACCAGCATATTTTATGTCCGAGCTAGTTCTGTGAGCGAAGCCAATAACAGTTATTAATATATTAAGCGATGGCTATACATAATCGTGATTATGCATGTGGCACATACAACATATTTTATTTTGGTTTTGAAATGGACACAATTGAAGAATCGAGTATTCAGAATGCTATACTATATTGTTGGTGCTTGTTATACTGCTTAGCAACTTTATAGGTTCTCTGGCCATAATGCCAAATTACGCCCGCTATTCATGGCCAATAAACAAGATTATGATTCTAAAATAAAGTAAAGTGAAATTATGTATTAGTTCTATACAAATCTCGACAAAGTTCGATTGCTAAAATAACAAAAATCTATTTTATGTGTTTGACGTCTATTTTGTAATAGAAATAAAATTTACATTCGAGTGGCTTGGTGAATCTTGACAAGCAGCGCAGAACTACCAAATGTTCTTTAGCTGCGTAAACGAGTTTTAGTTTAGAAAATAAAATTTCAAAAGATATGTGCTTAAGTAGGATAGAAGAAACTTGTATAGGTTAGACTCAGATGCTGAATTCGCTCAATTGCCGAAATGGAATACTCAGTCCGGGAATTGCGTAAAACCTAAATTCGCTCAATTGCCGAATTAATTTTCTCAGTTGCAGTATTGGCCAAAATAATTTCGGAAATAGGGCGAATTCGGCATATGTGCGTACCATACACATTGAATATAGTAAAATATAAGTAAAGTATACTTGCATGAAACCACAAATACATACGATAAACAATTAATGCACTTCACATTGCGAAAACAGCTATGGGCGGGGACTGGATTTGCCGCCGGAATTTCATCTTCAATGTCAGTGTCAAGACTTTCTTTACATTCTTGTCCATGTTCATCTTAATCATAGTCTTTGGTTTTAGCCGTCTCATAAAGGTGTTCAAAATTTTCTTTTTGGCAACTGAGGCCATAGTATGGTAAATGTCATCAACTTTTTCATTTTTTTTTCTTTTTAGAGGGCTAAATTAACTTCACAAATTCTGTTCAAGGAGTTTATCGGTATAGTTTGACTAATTTCAGGAAATCTAGGAGAATCGAAACATTCTAAATCACCATAAAATAATCCACGATCTACAAATCTGATCTCCATACTGACTATAATTTGGTCCATTGCGACGTTATTAATGTGATCAAACGAAAGTGAACTTCACTTCGATAGTTTATATATTTTTTAATGATCAGACTATTGTAAGAATAGTCCCAGGTCCCGGCAACTCAGGGCCTACCGGGAAATGCCCGGTAGCCCGGCGGGCCAGCACGCGTCTGTATAAAACTGTTGAAATATCTGAAAGTACAGAGTGGAGCATAAACACTTAACAGTTTCTAAAGTAAATTCAAATGACTGTATTTGAACAAAAACTTATAATACTTTTTCTACGACCACTACTAAAAGTAGGGCATTCAGCACTAGATTTTCGAACCAAAAAAGACGTATTATACATCAGCGTGCTAAAAGTAAAATCAGCTGTTTACATGTGCTAAATGTAAACAGCTGGTTTTGAATTTGTGTATTTTAAACTGGAAGTGAGGTTATAAAGTTATTCTAGTCGCTTCTTTCGTTAGAGGTAAAGTGTTTTTTAAATAATTAAAGCATTATGCAATGAATCAAGTAAAATGTGTACTATTATAATTATTTATTTTATTTATTTATTATTGTTATAATTACCTTTGATAACTAACTTTGACAACTACCGGCTGCAGAAACAGTCACCGGCGCTGGTCACGGCCATCTCTTTACCATGACAAAAATTATAACTGTCATAACTGCAAACCTTTGTTAAATCGACATTTATGGATTATAACAGTAAATTTAAGGTCGTAGAAAAAATATTGTATCAAAGCTCGTGCTAAAAGTGTTGTGGCACATTTTTATGTCTCGTCATACAGGGTGTCCAAAAAATGGCGGATAAACTCTACGGTGCATTACTTGGGGATGCCTAATGAACCCTGGAAAAATATGAAAAAAATTCCCTGGGCCGTATTTTTCGAAATATTTCTGGTCAAAGGTGGGTAATAAAATCCATTTATTTAAATAACTAGTGTATAATTATAGTGTCAAATATATCTGGTACTTCTTAAAATATCTGTTTTTTTAATATTCTTGAGATTTAACTAAATTGTTCTCAATATTTAAGTATTTTAAAAAACTGATTTCCTGTTGAGTTTGTCAATAACTAAATATGGCAAACAGGCTTTGTACAATAATAATATACGAAATCAAGCTTGGCATTGAAGTATTTGTTGTATGATTAATATGGTGGTGGCACTGTAAGTCTATGTCAAATTCGAGATTAGCAGGTTAGGTTTTGTGTCAGTTTTGACACAGACTGACTCAAAACCTAACCTACTAACCTCGAATTTGACATAGACTTTCAGTATCACCAATATATTAACAACTTACTATGGATACATTTTTTATTGAGAAATTGTTGCAGTATCAATGTTGCCAGATTTATTTTTATTAATTTCGAAATATTTTGAAAAATACGGCCTAGGGATTTTTTTCATATTTTTCCAGGGTTCATTAGACATCCCTCAGTAACCCACCATAGAGTTAATCCGCCATTTTTTGGACACCCTATACATTCACTTTTAGCACTTGTTGCATAAATAGCTATTATATGGACACTTTTCATAGCTGAAACAATAACTTATGACTTGATGTGAATTAGAAAGTAAACTAAGTATTAAAAATATTTTACCATTATACATCATTAAAGACTATACGATATTAACATATTTTTCGACAATATTTATAGTTTCTAAATTGAGAGCCGCCATGGGTTTACTTGCTTACCCTGTATGTGATTGAATAATTTTACCAATGATCTTTCACGCTGCTGTAAAAATCCATCAGCAGGAAAATCACTTAGAAAAAGAATCTAGCTGGCTTTATTAACTTCTACAACCGATTACAATAATTTAGTATACTTTTAAAATGCCTAACTCATATCAAACTTCTTTCAAGACATGGGCGAACAAAATATTTTCTTAATTTCCAATATTACTACACTCGACAATAGGTTTTAGTCTAGCTCTAACGCTGCAAACAAAAGAAAATGTTCGTGATACACTTACCGATTTTTTTTCATGTTCTCTCTTTTTTTCTTGTTTCTTGTTGCAAGTTGCATATTGCATTTTCACATTTTAGGATATAATCCAAAAATTTCTCAATGCTTCCAAACATTAATGTAGTGTTATACACTCTGCAGGATATGACAGTACCTAACTAATAAGCCTTTGACTAAAAGATAAACTACAAGAAAATGTGTATTGGATTTTTATAAGCGTGCACATTCGGTGCAACTGAATTGCGCACCAAACCCATTAGTCCCTTAATCCAACACTCGAATTGCGCTCAACATATTTGCCTACCTGGGTTGACCCTTACTATAACTCGAACTGCGCACAAGGGATTAGGATGGGGGGCAATCATAAAGTGATATTTTTGTCTTTACCTGTCGAGATTATATCACAAGTATTTACATACCGGATGACCGATTTCAAAACCCAGACTAACAAGTGTTAATTTTTAGTAAATCAATTATGTGTAACGAATTGATGTCTAAATGACTTTCAGCCCCCCCCCCCCCCTATAATTTAAAGTTCTGATCTAGACAACCTTTTTTAAATTAAATTAAATGTTTCTAGTAACTTTTTGATATACCATGCTTTTGCTATGTTCGGTTTTGAATCCGGCCACCCGGTTATATAAATTGTTTTCGCTGTTAGTTATTCTAGCGTCAATTTCAATAGTCATTTAGGATGCAAATAACGTTATCAAGCTTTTTACATTACGAGAGAATCGTTCGAATAAACGAGCGACGTTAGGAGCGAGTTCTTCAAAATTCTCGAGTAATGTACTAAGCAGATAACGTTACGTATATCGTAACACGGTTTATTTTATCCTAAAATACTACTCTTTTTAAAAAATAGGCAAAATGGTTATTAATGACACTTACAAAAGCGAGTGGTGGTATCACTAGTAAGGTAAAAACTCAATACTGTATTGTTGGTAGCGCTGTCAGGTTATGTTAAATTTGAGATTTTCAGGTTAAGTTTTGCATCAGTTTGTGTCAAACAAAACCTAACCTACTAACATCAAATTTGACACAGACTGACAATACACTGCAGTGCTGTCAACGTGTGATTAAATGCTAATAAAGTATCGTTGTTATTTTTCTTAACAACACTAGTGATGTTAAATGCATCTTAACGCAACTCGTTGCTAAGGAGTTATTGTCATAATAACATAATGGGATAAAATAAAATAATTTTATCATTAGAAAGCGAAAATGTGTGAAATATTTAAATATATCAGGTTGAAATAATATTACTAAAAGGTACTAAATTATCGAGCTACTCTCTCATTAGAAGAATTATTAACACCGAATAAATATTAATGCAATGTTAAAAAGAAATATTAAGAAATATAGCAACATGTAAATCAAATATATTTTTTATCATATACAGTGTGTTTCACTTCTCACCTTCACACGCCTATATACCCTCCTTATTTATTTTCAGATCGACTTGAAATGTTGGTCAATTATACCACCACTTCAAAAAATAGTTTTTAAAATTATATTTGAAAAAGTAGGCTTTTTTTAATTAATTTCAGTGTGTGCATTGGCGTAACTAGGATTTTTGGCTGGGGAGGGCCAGGCCCCCCCAACAAAACATCGTCAATACCTATGTATACCTATGGAGACATGAATTTACGTACATACATAACTTTTTCGCATAAATTTATTTGCTTTTTCTTTGATGCCGTTATACGAGGGCAGTCCCGTAAATTTCTGCAGCCTAATAAAACAAAGTTTAGTATCCAAAATTTGTTTTTATTATTTTCTCAAAATATTCCCCCTTAAACTCAACATTTACGCATTCGGTAAAACCAATTTTCAAAACATAAATTCCACAATTTTTGAGTCACTTTAGAAAATTATTTTATTTGATGTCCGATATGACTAGTTACAAGCATTGTCATGGTGCAGAACGATCTCACCCCTTGGGCGCCATAAGCCGAGCTTTTTGAATAACGTCTGGTAGGCATATAGTTGTGTACCATTCTGCAGTAACGCTACGTTTATTTTTAAGCACGACAGTTGTTATAGGTCTTGATTTAAAAAAAAAAACAAGCAATTGTTATCAAGATCGCTTCACTTTAACTGGATTAGGATTTGTTGGAAACATCCTGACTACAGCTTAGATTCGGGTTCAAATGCATATATCCAGCTTTCGTCACCAGTTATGATGTAAACTGCTTTAGATTTACCTTCATCATATTTCTTATACCGTTCCACATGCTGTTGTTGTGTTTCTGTGTGTCTGTTAAACTGTGTGGTATCCACCCAAGACATACTTTTCTTACACCCAAATGAGTATGTAAAATCTTGTGTATTGCAGTCATGCCAATGTCCAAGATGCTTCAATAATTCTATAAGTGACTCGATTGTCCTACTGAAGCATTCTTCGCACAGCGTCATCGTTGGTATCAGTAACTGCTGAAATTTGTCCTTCGCAAAAATCGTCGCTAACTGAAACTCGTACAAATTGAAATTTATTAAACTAGAAATATACGCTTGGCCACTAAAAGCAGCACGAAGTCATCTTTCTTTCAGAGATAAGGAACTTTTAAAGTCATAGTAAATCATGGCTCTAAAATTTTCTCCTGTTATGTTCATTTTTGATGCACAACACTTATTTCAAAACTAACTGTATAGTAACTAAATTTGAACTGTTAAATTAGAAAACAACAAACATTTGTTTATGGCAAGTTACATTTCCATGGTGCACTTGATCTATTGGTTTGCGGAAATTATGGGTGCTACCTACTCTCGTAATACTACATGTCTAAGGAGCATATCAATAAATTATTTCTCGGTTTATAAACAACATACAAATGTATAGATTACCTTTTGCAACTCAATGAGGTTGACGGTAAAAAATATTATTTCAGGAGAAACATCACTTGGTTTCCATTTGCACGTTTTTGAGCCACAATTTTTATTTTTTTCTCCGTATCCTAGAAACAAATACTTTCTTGAAAACATGAATATCCTCTTAATTGTTATTGTGATATGTTTTTATTCTATCTTGGGCTAGCAACTGTGGAAATTCAAGCACCACAAAATGTTCTTTGCGGTACATAAAACACTATTAAACATAAAATTCTGGATCGTATTCTTTACAGCTATAAACTCAACTCTTTAGGCAAGGCAAACATCTAAATAGCAAGTCACCTTAAGTCTGAACTGGACGAGCCTATAATAGGCAGCTAGCTGTATGTGCCCAGGGAGTAGTTACCGATACACTCAAGTTATCAACTGCTTTACTTACCCGCGTATGAAATAATTGCAATTGTATTTTTCTGTGTACATAAATTGATCCTTTATTTGTAGAAAACTTGAGAGAAACTAACAAAAATGGTGTAAATTTAACTAAAAAAAATATTCAGACGAAAGCAGTGTCTTCATAGTAATTATTAGCTAACTAATAACGTTTTCTCTTGTATATTATTATTCATTAGAGTCATCCGTCCAACATATGGTATTTATACTACAAAGTTTTCAAGCCAAAAAAAGGTAATAAAACCAGAAAATGTAAGAATGTGTGAGGGTCAATAAGCAACCCCTTAGTTTAGATGGGTTAATAGAAAAAGCAGATTTTTAAATTTATTTAACTTCTATTTTTCTGGGGTGGGCCAGACGGCACTCTTGGGAGGACCTGGCCCCCCTGGCGCCCCCGCTAGTTACGCCAATGAGTGTGTGGAGTGGTACTTTTTTTCACTTGGTGAAAAAAATGACACTTTGCTTTTAATTTAGGAATGAACGATTTTAGAATCAAATTATTTATTCATTTATTCATTTTTAGTTTTATTTTGACGTGAACAAATTACAGATTTCAATAAATAAAGACGTTTCTTTAGTTAGCAGAACTGACCAACGCACTTGACTAAAATGAAGGCAAATTAAATTCTATACAAAATAGGCTTGGATTTGAATATCTAATGAAATTTAAAAAAATCTTATAGACACCTCGTGTTAGCGTGCACTTCTAAGACTTGTGGTCTAAATAACTATTTTATAACTTTTAAATATTTTACAGCGCACTAGTAACCTACTGCGATCAAAAATTGAAGCGAAAAATTGAAAAAGCATACTAGGCTTAGTTTTGTGAAAAAATGTTATTAAAGAAAGTTAATCAGAATGACAAAAATAGTCGTAATGTAAATTATTTAACTTTTTATTTACATTTATAGGAATATAAATTGACAGCTCATGTACTTACATTTAGTCAGGCAACCATTGAAATTTAATTCGTTTACATTAAAATATTATTCATCATCAAAGATAATCAAATTCCTATTAAAATTTGGTTTTCGACTATTTTTTGCTTTTTTTGAGCAACCTTTTTTAATAATTTTAGATAAAACCAGGCCTACTACGTTTTTTTCAATTTTTCGCATATGTTTCAGTAGGTTACGAGTTTGCAGTAAGATTATTTAAAAATTGCAAAAAATAACCCTCTTAAAGAGTAGTATAATAGACCAAAATTTCAAGTCGCTCAGAAAATAAGTAGGAAAGGTATAGGGCTGTGAAGGTGAGAAGCGAAACACACTGTATAACAAACGTTTTATTTACAAATTATTTACAAAATACATATTTACAGGTTTACAATACGATTAAATTTATAAGAAACACATTTTACAAAATTGTATCGTGATATTTCATGTCTATCTAACTGCACAATTTTGGTTTCAATGAATTGCTGCTTTAATATTATTTCCCGTCTTATATATTTCTTTATCGTTTCGCCTAATAGAATTGAGTTTGATATATGTATCGGTTTGCATTTCTAACAACACTTTAAAAAACGAGTGTATATTAGGGTATGGTGATGAATTTTCCCTTTTAAATTTGGAATGAAAAGATTCGCAAGCGTTGGTCGTTCTTGTAATGCTGCCAGTTTTCGCAGCCCAGATTTCTGGAGGAAACGTCAACTCATTTTCGATGTAGTTATCAACTAAATAGTCAATAAATGAAATAACTCTAGAGTCATCCGGTTTTTCGCTCATAAAATCTTCTACGAAGCAATTCCCCACTTCTGCTGCTGGAAGAAATGTTAATTCAAATAAATGCCTGATCCACGTTCCAACAGGAGACTGCTCGTTTTTGTTTTCCGGGACTAGTTCCAATTGCGCCGCCTACGTTTTACTAGAGCACTCATAATATTTTCCGGCGGGGCACATAATTTCTAGCTACCCCACTGATTTGTATGATTATTTGCCACGCTTTTCGTGTAGTTTTGAAATTCTAAATTTATTCAGACACGTACTATGCTATTGCAATGGATTTACTCTTATTTACAACTATAGCCTGGCTTAAAGCGGAACAGCGCCAAAGGACTGCACTAACGCTTTACCGCAGTTCGTGGTAACCAAGCTTAAACAAACCTTTTAAAGGATAAACTATTTACCTGTCGCAACTGTATCTATTAATTCAGTGAAAAAGCGTCCGCAAATATTTAAAATCGGCTTTGCTTCTTCCTATTATGTGCATTTGCCAAAAATGAAATGAATGACTGTGTTCGAGCTGACTACCTGCATATACCGTGCGCAATTCAGTAGGAGATTAAACAACCCTTTTAATACTAAACTACCTGTCGCTAGTCGGTGCTACAGTGACTATATAAGGACAGTGTGGTCAATTTTAAAAAAAGGCAGCCATTAAGAGTCGTCTCTACAACAACTTGACAACAACCAGCCACGCCCTTAGGTATTTTTCTGTGCAAGGCCTGCTAAATTGTAAGACAAACGTCACCCTGCTAAATTATGACATAAACGTCATTTTATACGGACTGGACATATTATGTGAAGTTCCGCGATGCTTTACAGAGCGGTGTATACCCACGATCGCGAAAATGTGTGCAATGTGAGGCGGTCAAAGGTGCAGTGTAACATTAATTTTACAATAATGTCAATAATATTACTTAAACAGAATTAAACGGCAAGAGACGACGTGAAACGTAAAGAATCGCTGTCAGCGATTAAAAATCCTCGTTAACGAGCAACCTAATATCGGAATATAAGTCAATGTGTCCTTTATTATCTTCTTTATTGTGTTTTTGTACATAAAAAACGAGAATTTACAACATTTTGCATTGGTCGACACAGAGACTACATACAAAAGCTCAACAAAAACTGATTTTTTTTATATTCATAATCAAACCGTTCTATTTATACCACCAGTTAATTTAGAGGAATATAATATTCAGTGTTAGATAACCCATAAATTCTCTTTAATTTGATGCAATAATCTTTGTCATTAAGACATTTATATAGTTTATTATAGCTTTTGATTTGGACTAATGCGCAATTTTCGCAAAAAGCATTTTACTTTAACTCGTTGACATTTACTTATACAAACGAAAATTCGGCATTCGCTTACACAGAACACTGTATAATTTTATGAGGATTATTTCATTCCACTTCATATTGGGGCTACTTTCAATAATAAAGGACTTAGAAGCAATTTTGTGTGACTATGTGTAATTTCGTAAAACGACTCTTAATGGCCGATTTTAAAACAACCAATCAGAAACATGACCAAAATTGACCACACTGTCCTTATATAGCCACTGTAGTCGGTGCTAGAGTCCCTGTATATAAAAGAGTTGGGACATGTAAGGTGACTTGTTTTGGATCCACAAACCATGGAGTACATGATTTTTTCCAAATTTAAACTTTGTGCATACTCCTTTCAACTAAAACAAATGCAATATATCGTTGCTGCATCACACGGTCCTTGATTTGTGGATCCAATGGCTCAACTCTTAGTACATATAGGAACTCTAGTCGGTGCGCAGTTCGAGTGCCACCTGCACATTTGAGGTGCAATATATTTGACGACTGCAATTCGCCTACTTATACAAAATTAACGTTAAGCCAATAATTGACGGTTGAAAGTAATGGTGACATAATTGTTTGCTTTATAATTACTGCAAATGAACAATAAAGTTTAATTGGAATGTTAAACAAATTGTGTCTTGTGGTAAATACGTAGAAGAATTCGTAAAGTGTTGCCCAATAATGTTCCAGTGTTACCATATGGCATCAAAATAGCTCCCGCCATTTTTCAGAATATTATGGAACAGCTTTTTGCTGGTATAGCAGGAGTAGTATGTTTTTTGGACGACATTCTTGTTACTGGGTGTAATGATATGGAGCATATGCAGAGTCTAGATCTAGTTTTCCAAAGTTACAGGAATGTGGTTTAAAAGTCAAAATGGAAAAATGTAAATTTTTTCAAAACTCGTTAACGTATTTGGGTCACAAGATAGACAAAAATGGGTTACACACCACTGGTGAAAGAATTGAAGCAATTAAAAAGGTTCCAAGGCCTGAGACAATTACACAATTGAAATCATTTTTAGGAATGGTAAATTTTTACTGTAAATTTGTCAAAAATGCTTATAGTATTTTGCAGCCACTTTATCAATTGTTAAGAAAAGATACAACTTGGTGTTGGTCACGAGATTGCGAGATAAGTTTTAACAAAATAAGAGACATTTTAGGGTCTTCTACGGTTCTGACTCATTTTGATCCGAAAAAAGACATAAAATTGACGGTAGATGCTTCAAATGTCGGATTAGGGGCTGTAATAAGTCATATAGATGATAATAAGACTGAACGGCCGATAGCTTTTGCTTCGCGATTGTTAAATTCAGCGGAATCAAAATATTCCCAGATTGAAAAAGAAGCGGCAGCAATAATCTTCGGTGTAAAGAAATTTTTTCAATATTTATACGGAAGAAAATTTTATCTATATTCGGATCATAAACCGTTATTGTCTATATTCGGTGAAAAGAAAGGTATTCCGATTTTTGCAGCAAATCGTTTGCAGCGGTGGGCGCATATTTTATCTTCTTTCGATTATGAAATTAAGTATGTTCCTACAAACAAAAATATCGCCGATTGTTTTTCTAGGTTACCGGTAGGAGCCGCAGCTAAAGAAGTAACAGATTTTACTTATCTACATTACATTGCTGAAAATCAAACTGTAATTGATTTTGTTAAAATAAAACACGAAACGGCTAAAGATACGGTTTTGAACAAAGTTATATTTTATGTACTAAACGGATGGTCTGAAAAAAAGAACGCGTTGCCTGACAATTTTATTTTTGCAAAAATGAATTGTATTTAGAACAAGGTTGTTTAATGCTCGGATACAGAGTAGTAATTCCTTCAAAAATGATTTCTAGTATTTTACAAGAATTGCATTGTGCCCATATGGGTATGGTGAAAATGAAGGCACTAGCCAGATGTTACTTTTGGTGGTCTTCTATTGATGACGCAATAGAAAAAGTAGCTAAATCGTGTACAACATGCTCTGTTTTTGCTAGTGATCCTCCAATTTCACAATTGATACCGTGGAATTGGCCAAACCAACCTTGGACTAGATTACATGTGGATTTTTTCGGTCCTTTGTTTAAGAAAGAATATTTGGTATTAGAGGACGCGACGAGTAAATGGATCGAATGTTTTGAAGTTCCAAGTACTTCAACAAATGCAGTAATTAAATGTTTACGCGAAACGTTTTCAAGATTTGGCTTACCTAAACAAATATGTTCGGATAATGCAACAGCGTTTATTTCGGACGAATTTCAACAATTTTTGAAGGTTAGTGGCATAAAACATTTAAAAGGCGCTCCGTATCATCCAGCAACTAACGGGTTAGCCGAGAATGCGGTAAAGATAATGAAATCCGCTATTAAAAAAGGAAAGAAAGACGGTCTTAATGATGTTCATTTAATAATAAATTGTTTTCTATTTCAATATCGAAACGCTCCGCATTCAACAACTAATGAAACGCCTTCAAAATTATTGTTAGGGCATAAACCTAGAACAAAATTTGATTTATTAATTCCTTCTACACAAATTGTAGTAGAGAATAATCAGAATAAACAAAAACGAAACTATAAAGGACAAAGGCAAATATATTTTCAGTTAAATGATAAAGTTTGGGTCAAAGATTTTAGAGCAAATAAGGAAAAATGGTGCGAAGGTTTAATTACAGAGGTTTTAGGTAATAGAACTTACAAAGTAAATGTAAAAGATTGTTCTTGGATAAGACATGTAAATCAGTTGAAACCACGTTTTGATTCACGCACTGAAGTTGTTTATAAAAATATTGTACCAAGATCGTCATTAATAAACGATAGCACAACTTCTGCTCGTGAGATAAGACGTAGAAGTCAACTTCAACCTCCAGATAGATTTGTAGCTGGTTAGATTTACAATAAACAAATGTATGTATATATTTAGGGTGGAGGTGTAATGTATGCTATTTAAATAACGTTAAGTTATTATTTTCTTGGATTGGCATGCATGGTGCGCACGCCGCGCGCAGCAGTTAATAGTTGGCTGTGGAACCAGAATGTTCACTTATTTATGTGTCAACTAAATAAAGTATTAATAAGTTATTGTTGTATATTATTGGCCACCTGGTCACAACAGTAACAATTTGACTGTCTAATAATTCATGAACAACACTGTATATGGTTATTTTCTTCTTGTAGTCATATAGCATACTGAACTTTAAATCATAAAATATTTTTTCTACTTCTGTAACTAAAATGGCATTTAACATACTAACATACACGTCGCTAAGTGACCTTTTAATCATGCCTTCATAGCATGTGACTAAAGAGCCTCTTAGTCAAGGGCTGAAGTTGGCAACGACGTTTTAGTCACGAGTTGAAGTTAGGTTCACACAGTATTTGCTTTATTAGCCACAGCCAAAACTAAAATCAAGTTAGTTTTCAACAGTCAACTTTGTCGTTTGTCAAGCATAATTTAACCTAACATAATATTCAAAATCTTAATGAAATAATACGATGTTATATTGTCTAAACTTTTTGGTCGTAGAAAAAGTATAGTATGTAACACATTATATAAACTCGTCTAGACACTCGTTTATTAAACACTCGCTGCACTATGATCCGCTCGTGCCTAAAAAACTCGTGACTAAAGTAACGTTTATAAAACTTGCTACATAATATACTATTATCCAACATCTCCACTTATAAGGCCGTTACTAGATCGATGTTACACCTCTAAAGTGGCCCATAACCCACCAGTGAGGCAAAAAACCATAACTCACTAGTGAGATAAAAAACCATGTTACTCACTACTGTATTGTTGGTATCACTGTCAAACCGTGTTAAATTCGAGATTTGCAGGTTAAGTTTTGTGTCGATCTGTGTCAAATAACAGACAAAACCTAACTTCGTCTTTGACGTAGACTGACAATACACTTCAGTACTGCCAAACGTATAACACGAATCACACCCGACTCGAATTATACATTTATTTGATCTTTCGGTACTTTCCCATTTTCTCACTATAACTTTTCACGTCGGTCAATATAAAATTTGTTTTTTAGATATTTATTAAGTTGTTGGTTACAATTTTGTATGGCATGCGTGTGTTATTACAAATAATTCACAAGAGCAAAGTTGAGCCATCGAGACCGCCAGGGAGAGAGGGGTCTTTTCTCGAGTGAATTATTTGTAATACCATGAGACAGAACCACCTAAGAAGGTGGTTCTGCATGAGATAAAAAAAAATATTCTGAGCAGGCCTTGATATGTGTTATACGTTTGGCAGTACTGAAGTGTATTGTCAGTCTATGTCAAATTCGAGATTTGCAGGTTAAGTTTTACGTCAGTCTGTATCAAACAACAAACAAAACCTAACTTACTAATCTCGAATTTGACGTAGACTGACAATACACTTCTGTACTGCCAAACGTATAACACATATTAAGGCCTGCTCAGAATAATTTTTTCTATCTCATGGTATAACACACTTATACCATAAACAACTATCTTTTTGAAATTGTCATTATAATACGAGAAATAAGCAGTGAAGTAATACCAAAATACATTCTTTGACGACTTATTTGTAGTTGGCGAGGTGGCAGATGTGAGACGGAACAATAGAGCTTGCAAGATTTGTTTTAAAAAATTAATTTTAATAATTTTCTATTAAAATGTGTGTTTATATATCCGCCTTGCTTTCTTTGATCTTTACGAGATAGGAGATTGGTTATCCGACATTGCTATTATATTTTTTTTTCATATTTTATCTCTTTTTATCGTTCATGTAGTTTATTTTACTCGGTCTAATGAGCACGGACCTCTGCATCTAAATTACACATTCGAGATTAAACGTTAAACTTCAGTGCCATGGTATACAAATTACTGTTATGTGCGACTGCATTGTAAAGTACTGTTTATGACATAGTTCTGGGGCGATAATTAGCTCTTTAAAATTACCCTATTTTAATAGTATTACAAAAAGCTATTTATCTGTAAATATTCACCAAGGCACCCTAATGTCAATTCTTTTTACTTCCTTTTACGAAAAAGAAAGTATTGGATTCACCCTAAAAACTCAAAATTGAGTTTTTAACAGATGTTCACGTTTTAGAGTCCCCTGAACCCAAAAAACATGTTTTTGTTCATTGGTCTTTCTGTCAGCCTGTCTGTCTGTATGTGTATCTGTGTGTGTGTCTCTCTGTGAACAGAATATCTCAAAAAACGAAAAAAGGTATGGCATTGAGGCTTCATATATAAGTTTTGTGCACTATCTAGATGTGACAGCAAGCTTTTGAAGAAAATTGCATAACCGGAAGTATGGTGTTTAATATTCCAATTTTTCAGTTTTTTCGATTTTTTCAAAAACGGCTATAACAATTTTTTTCAAACTTTACATTTGTATTAAACTTTTAATGCGTATTGATGTGAGATCGGTGATTTTCCAGTTGAATACCTCTAAAATGGGTTTCTTTTGTTTTTTTCCTATTTTTTTATTAACTCCTATTTTAAATAGAACACCCGGTATACTATTACATTTTTAGATTCAGCTTAAAATTGTAGAAAAAAAAGTATCTCGAACTAGCATTCTATTTTATACCGTTTCTGTAGAATTTGTAATTTTTGAAAATATTTGACAAATACTGAAAAATTAAAAATCTAATTTTTGCCGAATTATAAGACCACTGTAAAAGGAAGTTGTGTGCGTGTATCATACCAGATCTTTTTGTCACGGAATATACGTCAGATTTATAAACTCAATTTTAGCAGTCGAACGTAAAACTTTATATGCAACTTGTACATAATCTGACTTTATTGACTCGTTTTCTTGATTTAATTCTCTCGCAAAGATCATTAGACCATAAAATAAACACGTCCAATAAATCCCTACAGTATGTACTTGTTATATAAATAGCATTAATCAGCGTACATTACTATTAAATTTGACTCCTAAAAAATAGCTTAAATATATTTTGAAGAAACATGTTCACGGTAAAAAAGGTATCACATATCTATATATTTAAAACGTGAAGCGTTTTCTTTCGACATCTATTTTGAGCCTTCCACCGGGCCGATTTCGATAATTCTTTTTTTAAATGAAAGCCGTCACCGTGTGGATGTGCACAAAAGTCCTAAATTACAAATAACTGCATAACTTTTAGAGAACAACCAAAGTATTGTAGCCCGCAAGTGACGTGGCTTTAGCTTCCACCCCGAAGCAGTGGAACAAGTAAACGCTCGAACTCGGACTCGGTGTTCTGTTGGTTTTTGCAATGGACTACTGTACCGGCTCGAATTTGTTTGTGTAAAATACGGTGTGAAATGCGTCATGGCTTCAAATTACAAGTAATAATTAATATTCACTCATATGAAACACCAAATAATCTTTTGAAAAAAACTATAAAGAAAATGTCAACGGTTATCCAATCGTTACAAAGAAGTTTTGTAACTTGCAAAATATTTTGCAACGGGTCCACTAGTTAATTTTTAAACAATGCCTGAATGAATTTTATTTTAACTATCCCCATAATCCATAATACTATTAACTTATAAAGTACGTAAAGCGAATATACAACTCTAGCGCTTAAAATTCCATTGCACTGGGTTTAATTTCGAAATGACTAAGTTATTAGACTAAATTATGCACTGAGCCGCTTTTCGTTTCCACCACTGCATTCATAGAACATAAAACTATTGCTCAAACGAATACTGTATAATGATTATACTTATAGGTGAAGCACGAAGAACTTTACGGTTTATGTTACAGAAACTCCGTTCGTTTCAAATTTATAATTATAGAAACGTTTTTGGATATTTGTCATTACCTCACTACAATATGTCTTTGTTGAAAGTTAAACATAGACTAATAATACGAGTCGATTAATGACTGGCAATTACTGTAAATTTCGAGTATTGCAAATAATTAGTTTCGCCAAACAGTCGATGTCAAGGGCATTGAGAGGTAACAAAAATGCCTCGCCGTAGTTTACATGTTGACGATTATTTTCAGTCTGAAAAAATAATTTCGGACTACTCATTACAGAAGTGCAAGTGCATAAACGTGACACAGATGCAATACAAATTAGTGAATCTAAATTAAAAATTGTGCTAAGTGGTAAAAAGTCAGAAGATAAGGAATGCTTCCAACAATTGGTGAAATATAAACAACGTAAATGTCTAGAAACATTTCATATTTTAGAAGGTCAAAAATCAGAAGCTAGACAGCTAATTTATCACATGTATGAAGTAAAAGAGCATATTACTTTGAATGCCCTTTTACATCAACTAACAAAAGACATTTTAAATATTAGTCGCGCAAGTTTAGCTATATTACTACGTAACATCAATTTTTGTTGAGTCAATGATGATAACAGAAGAGCGCTGTGCTACAGAAGTAATGTTGTTGCAAAAAGAACGGCTTTCTTAAGAAATTATATAAAGTTCAACAACGAAAATTATTAATTCGTGTTCTTGGGTGAAACCTGGATTTTTTCTTGAACTGGATTAAAAAAATCTTGGCAAAACGATTCTATTAAGTTCGTTAAAAATAATGGTAGGAACACATTGCATAATATTACATGTAAGTACAGATAATGGATTTGGGAAAGATGCGAGATTCAATTTTTCTTCAACTTCGAGGAGTTCAGATTGTCATGACAATATGAACAGAGAATTGTTTATAAACTGAAGGAAAAATTAATTACTGCCTTATTTAAGCGAGCCCACTTTTATTTTCATGGATAACGCCCTTTATCATTCAGTGGCGATTAGCAATCAACCCACGAGTAATTGGAAAAAAGAGGACCTAATTAATTGGCTGCGGAGAAAGCAAATCAGTTTTCCTGAGAATTCTTTGAAAAGTGAATTACTGACTCGTCAAATTACAGGAAGAACTAATAAAATATGTTGTCGACAACATTATCCAAGAAAATTGCCACCAAGTGCTGCGCCACTGTCAATTGAAACCCATTGAGTTGCTTTGGTGGTATCTGTATCTGACATATTGGTGAAAATGGTTACGATCGTGGCAAGATTCCTTAAATACGATAGTGGATGAAATTTGGACTAAAAGTGTGAAACATACGGGCAACATTATTAAACAATACTGGGATCGAAAACAAGTTATTGATAAAGTTAGACCCCTAATTATAAACATAGAAAGTGATAGTGCATCTGATTCTGAAATCTATTCTGATGGGACTTGATATGGATAACTTATTTTACCGCTCGTACATAAAGATAATTATTTCAAAATGTGTATATTTATTATGTATCTAAACAACTACTGAAATAAAACTCGTTTCCTTTAATTATTACGTTTTAGCAGAATTTTCCTATTTTTTCTGATCAGGTACAGTAACGTTTATCTAACCACATTTTTTTATAATTTTAAGGCACAGTTTAATTTAAACAATTGGTAAATAAAGAGGATCGGTAGTAATTTTACTTTTAATTATATTGTTTGATGGTACTATAATGCTATTAAATAATAAATATGTACAATTCTTGACTGTGTCCTTCCTTTTTATTTAATTTAAAAGGTGTATTTTTGTGAATGTGAAAAACCTTGCAACTTGCATTAAACATAAATAGAAACTATCCAAGCGTTCGGTTGGACCACGTCTACTTAGCATTCAGGAGGTCGTGGGTTCGATTCCCGTGGTCGTCTGCTCTAATTCAGGTTTTCAGGTGGTTTTCCTGAGTCAACAGAGCACCTTCTCTGAGGCGAATGCCGGGGCAGTACTTCTCCACCTTCCCTAGCCTCTCTTCCATTCTTCACCCCTCCTTTCTCTCACCCAGCCTGAAATTGCAGTTCTCGTCTGAAGAGGGACTCAAGGTCCCTATAGCAGCCTGAACCTTTACCTTACGTTCGATTGGTAAATAAAACCAAGAACCGTGGTGAATTTATGAACTGGTAAAACAAGTTTCAAGTACGAAAATCCGGTAATTCTCCATCTGCGTCGAAGAAATCAGTCAGAGATAGCATCACGAATAGGTACTCTTAAATATATACATGTTCATTTTACTGCGAGCAAACTAGTAATGCAGAAAAGGATGTTAATAGTTTGACATAAAGCTATGCAAACTGACTGCGCAACATACGAAATCCTATGTTAAATTTTAAATGTTAAAATGTTGGCTTCCCCACTAGTCCTAGAGCCAAACTGTAAAAACAAAGGTTTTCATGACTTCTCACTTTAATTTTTCTGGTTGTATATATATCGTTGATAGTTATTATTATGTTGTAGGGTACTTGTTTTTGAGGGCATATATTTATAACATACTGCAATTGAATCTGGTTCAATGCTTTCGCTAAATCGACAAAGCACAGGATGTCCCATAAAGTTCTCTACATTTGGAAAACTTCTTTAATTATCTGTTTATCCAAAAAAAGTATTCTTCATAAAAAGTTCCGAATTTCCCAAAAACTAAAATGCTACCATAAAATTCCAAAATTATCTGATATTATACAGGATCGGTAAAAAAATAATTATTTGGCTAAAGATAAACGTACAGTTGCGGAATTAAAAATCCGGGCACTTAAAATGATTCAGTGTATATCTTACTTTACTTTACTTATCACGTTACCTGGTGAACTTAATCAAAGTCAAAATAATTACTCGTATATGACACCATGCCTCATTGTTTAACTGTCAATTGCTAACCTAGAAACGCAAAGCCCAATTTACATTACCCAAAAATTGCAAAAATCGTCTATAAGACTCGCCCGGATTTTTAATTCCGCGACTGTACCTTAATTTCTAAAGATAACAGAAAATGTTACGTGAAATTGTTATTCAGAATAAAAAGTTATGCATAATTATGAAAAGGCGGCCTCCTGTAATTTATTTCTTTTTCAAAATAATGTGTCACACAAATTCAATTCAGAGAATCCATAAATTCCATTCAGAGAATCCATAAATTCCATTCAGAGAAGCAACAGGTCGTTGGAAAATTACTTGAACTACTTAATACAGAAACTATAATGACTTTCCTAAGTAACATTTTTGTTACCTCCAGAATAAGGGTACTTTACTCTTTCAGAGAATTATTATTTTTGATCCATCCAGTATAATATCAAATAATTTTGGAACTTTATGGGCGTATTTGGGTTTTTGTGTAACGTAAAACTTTATCTACGACCACCACTAAAAGTAGGCTTTTTAGCGCTAGCTTTTTTCACTAAAAGTGACGTTTTATAATTTAGTGTGTTTAAAGAAATCAGCTGTTTACTTTTAGCCCATGTGCTAAATGTGAAGTGAGGTTATAAAACTACAATTTCGAACTGGAAGTGTGGTTGTAAAGTTATTCTAGTTACTTCTTCCGTAAAGTGTTTTTGAAATCATTAAAGCGTTATGTAATGAATACAGTCAGATGTGTAGTATTAATAATTACCTTTGATAACTGACTTTGACAGTATTGGTTTCACAAACATTCGCCCGCGTACCAAGGCCATCTCTTTAATATGACATAAATTCTAACTGTCATAGATGCAAACCTTTGTTAAATCGATATTTATGGATTAATAACAGTAAAATTAAGGTCGTTGATAAAATATTGTATGCAACGCGTGCTAAAAGTCGTTTATGCACGAGACATATTATGAAACTCAGCCTTCGGCTTCGTTTCATAACTTTCATGTCTCGTGCATAAACGTCGACTTTTAGCACTTGTTGCATAAATAGCTACCTATTATGAAGAATACTTTTTATGAAAGACAATTAAAAAAGTTTTCCATATGTAGAGAACTTTATGGGACATCCACTATAGGCTGTTGGGTTAAATTCGATTTATTTTTCTGGAATTTATCCCATAATAAAAACAGCGTCATTACATGAACGTCCATTTCGAGATCATTGTTGTTCATCTTCTAACGAAATGGTATTATTTAGTTTTGTAGTTAGGACTAACGTCAGAAGCTTTAGAATTGTACTTAATAAGTTTGTGCTTCCAGAATTGTCCGGCATTTTTTGTCACATTTTTTAAAGATAGGTATGAGTTCGGCGCCAGATCTCTTGCTGAACGGTTGTGCGAGTGAGTGACCGCAGCGATATCAAGAGCCCGGGCGCTTTATCAGCTATCAGCTGTGTAAGTTAAATTCACACTTATAATTTACTATACAGCGAAATATTTCATACGTCCACTGAACTACACTGTATTTCTAATTGTTTCCCCCTTAGTGGGGTAAAACAATGTCGACAACCAAAAGAAACTCAGACCATCTATCACCTCCTATAAGTGAACTACAAAAAAAGTATCAATGGCAACCTACATCGTTATTAGAAAGAAACAAATTTTATCTACCACAACATCTTGAACCGTCAGGCGAAGCCACATCGACTGGAAACACCGATATACCTACGGAAACTAATAAAGTAATCAAGAATAAAATTCCTCCAATTTTCTTACATGGGCCAGTTGATCATAAACAAGTCATCGCAGATGTTGAAAGCATTGTTAGCGATAAATACTCCACCTGTCTTAGCGGGACTTCACTGAAAATTGTACTCTCGACTGATAACGACTACAGGGCCTTAGCAAAACACCATCTTCCGGTAATAATATCTTTTATAACAGCACCTTGTCGAAGACCTAACGAACCAAGAATAATAAAGGGACTAATAGATTGGAACATTTTCCAGGAGCTCCTAGATAACAGGCTCAAATATCCCAATAAGTTGCTAACCCCGGAAGAGATAGATGAAACAATAGCTAATTACACAACATGCATAACAGAAACTGTCCAAACAGCCACATCTCCACGAAAACAAAGAAAACCGACTAACTATAAAATCCCTCCCTTGCAAATAATCAACTTGATAAAGCAAAAAAGCCAGCTACGTAGGACGTGGCAACGCACCAGAAATGCAGCAACTAAAAACGAGGTTAATAACTTATCACATAGAATTAAAAGAGAACTAGATGAATTCAGAATCAGGTCATATCAAAAGCACATCAGCACCTACGAACCAGGCGACCCGGGACTATGGAAAACCACAAAAATAATTTTACAGCAGGCACAAGATATACCTTCAATAACCTCATGCAGTGTAACTTATAACACTGATGAAGAAAAATGTGAAGCATTCGCCGACCACCTTGAAAAAACATTTACCTCTAGTAATCATCAAGATCCATGCTTTGCAAACATAGTAGTCAGGCATATAGAAACACACCTACCATTAGCTGGTGATCAAATGATACCAACTTCACCGAAAGAACTAGCCTCAATAATTAAAACACTTCCACTAAACAAAACACCAGGCGAAGATGGAATACCTAACATAATCCTTAAGCAACTTCCCCGAAAAGCATTGGCATACTTAGCTACCATCTTTAACGCATGCCTAAGAATGGGATATTTTCCTAGGAAATGGAAACATGCACTAATTCTTCTCTTCCCCAAACCAGGTAAAAACAAAAAGGCTATCACCAGCTACAGACCTATTAGTCTGTTGGCAACCTTATCGAAATTACTTGAAAAAGTAATAAAAAATCAGTTAAATAACGAAATCGAGCGCTTGCAACTACTGCCAGTTTTTCAATTTGGGTTCAAAAAGGGCCATTCTACGTGTCATCAACTCCAGCGTATTGTAGAAGCAATAGAAATGGGCTACGAAAATAAACAATACACAGCGACACTTTTTGTGGATCTAGCACAGGCCTTTGATCGCGTATGGATTGAAGGCCTAAAATACAAGCTCGCGAATCTTACCATCCCAGGATATTTAAAGACTATCTTATTTTCATATCTTGAGAACAGAACGTTTGCAATTAAAATCCATACAACGGTGTCTTCAACAAGACCCATCAGGGCAGGAGTTCCCCAAGGGAGCGTTTTAGGTCCTATATTATTTAACATCTATACCAATGATATCCCTAACACAAAAGCAGACTTAGCACTGTTCGCTGATGATACTGCAATACTGACTAAAAACAACAACCTTCTAAATGCAATCACGCAACTACAACATGCGACAAACGAATTGACAAGATGGTTCAAACGCTGGAACCTAACGATAAACTATGATAAGTGCACAGCGAAAATATTTACCCTCAGACAAACCAACGATCCACCGGCAATAATGATCAATAACAATACAATCATGTGGACACACACCGCGGAAGCAGTGAAATACCTAGGTGTGTACCTAGATACTAGACTCACCTGGAGGTTTCATGTAATTAAAAAATTGAACGAAGGTCATACAAGATTAGCACACCTATATCCGCTCATCAACAGGCAATCGTCGTTAAAACCTAAATGTACAATGTTACTCTAGAAAACATTAATACGACCACTAGTACTTTATGCCTGTGTAATCTGGGAAAACACATCCAAAACGAACCTACAAAGAATACAAGCACTACAAAACAAAATTCTTAGGATCTCGGTAAATGCTCCTTGGTTTGTTACCAACAGGCAACTTCATGCAGAACTTGGTATATCTACGATCTCGGAGCACATCAAAAAGCTATCCATAAACTTTCACGCTAACATTAACAATTGTGCCGGAGCAGTGTACTTTCAACTTGGACAAAGACAAATACACAAAAGACTAAAACGCAGTCTACCACAAGACATTTACCTAAACCAAAGTGATAGTGATAGTGATGATGACTAGCTAAGCTACGTAAACTAATATATTGTATTAAGCCAAAAGCGCATCAACAGTAATTTAATTCCATAAGTGGTGATATTGTCCATTCTGTTATTCAGGTATATATATTTATATATATATTACACTGTTAATCATGTAACACTACCATGTATAACAAATAATTTGTTGATCTGGTACAATGTCTAATTAAAAAAAAAAAAGATAGGTATAGTGATATTCGTTCTCCAATTTCTTGGTATTTTATGAGTAGTTATTATACTATGAAATAACTTCCTTATTTGAACTTGCAGGGCTGTTCCTTCGTATTTAATAGGTTTTAATTGCAGATTGTACCTACTTCTTTTTCGGTGATCTCGACATTTCCTCGATATACTGGTATACAGTTTTCATTCTCTTCCTCTTTTTCTTGCCATGGTTGTTATTTTTAAAAGAGTTCTAAAGTACTATGACCACTCTTAATTTCCAATCTTCTGCGTGTGAATGTAGGTATTCTCTCAACTTTTTGTTTTCGTATCATTCGTCATTTTGTTTGTGTCTGCCACAAAAATCGGTTCCATCTGTTTAGAGAATTGTTCCCAGTACTCTTCTTTAATGTATCTTGTTTTTGTGATTGTTTAGCTTCTTATTTGCCTGTATGATTCGTAAGCTTGAGGCGTTTTCAACTTCTCTTTTTTCAGATGCTCGTTCATTAACTTCTGTGCAGAACCAGGGAGTCTTCTTCTTGATAACAGTGTTATTTATCTTCACTTTTCGTTCTCCCAAAGCGTCTTTTGTTGCCTATAATATATACGTTCTGTGTTTTCTCCATGTTTCATCTACCGTATCTTCGTTGTTGTGTTATTGTTGTTCGATATATCTTGCAAGCCTATCTCTGTACAGTTGTCTTGTGCTATCATTGTTACGAGCTTCTATATTTATTTTACTAACGTGATGGTGCTATGGCTTCTTTTTAATTTTCATTCTTATTTTACCTAGTACCAGAGCGCAGTCGCTTCCTACATTTCTAAAGTTATATACAGTAATGTTGTTTGTTTGTAACTGTATCAGTGCAACTAAAAGGATAAACGTTCAAGGTAATTTCAATTCCCCTAACTGAGGTCTGGCTGATATACGGACCTTGCGCCCATCTACAGCCAAAAAACGGAAATTGTAGGATGGGCGAGAAAAAGAAGGAGTGAATAATGAAAGAAAAACCAAGAATGGCGAAGAAGTACTGCCCCGGCATTCTCCTCAGAGAAGATACTCTGGTGACGCAGGAAAACCACTTAAAAACCTGAATCAGCCCAGACAGCCACGGGAATCGAACCCACGACCTCCCAAATGCTAAGTAGGCCTGCTAACCACTAACCTCCAGAGTTCGGTTCAGTACAACTAATATCCTTGAGGATATATACCGGCGATTTTTAATGCTGTCCTTATACCTTCTATGTATTAATAGAGCAACCCCTTCTTTGCCTCTTGTATTTTTTGATACTCAGCTGTGAACAAGTACTGAGTTGTTATAGATTTTTGTTATTTTCCCTTTGTGTTTCGTTTCGGTTAGACTGCAGATGTCTAATTGATGTTTTTCTATTTCCATTATTATTTCTTGATCCCTGCAATTAATGATATTATGTTCCGCGTTCCTATGCGTATTATTTTTGTCTTTTTCCATACTTGCTTCCTATTCCTTGCCATGTCCGTCATTGTTGAGTCCGTCCGTTTCCGAGACTGTGGATAGTTATTGTTTTTTACTGCAAGCGGGTCCCTGGCCTCACCCACAAACCCCCTACTTTTTACAGGCTTGGGACCGGCAGTGGCAGCTCCCGCTTTACCCAGTTGACCCATTTAATAATAATAATAATAATAATATAAGCTTTATTGGGATAATATACAAAAAATATAGTATAAATAATTAAATAAATGTATAATTACAAGATCCCAATAGGTGGGGTTCTGCATAGAACAGGTTTTCAACCCTACCCAATAATAATATATACCTAATATTTGGCACAGTGAAGAATAACCATAAAATTCATACCGAATAAAACAAAATTATATTTCCAAAAAATTACTTTGACTTAAAACTAATTCTTCTCTAAGTTTATTTTTAAACGTAGTAATTGTATTACACTCCTTAAATAAAATAAACCACTTATTAATGATAATAACGGAATGATACTCGAAACAACTTTTAAATTTGAACGTCGAATGTTTTGGAATACTATAAAGCTCTACCTGCCTTAATTGACGATCATGTATAGATGAACGCCTACAGAGTAAATTAAATAGATAAGGTGGAACATAGCGTTTGATAATTTTAAAAAGTAGGCATGCAAATAGTAGGCAAAAGCGATATTCCAACTTTAAGATTTTCTGAGCAATGTAGTATGGCGTAATATGCTCACTGTACGATCCTGAAAGAGTAGTGGACTGTATACTAAGACAATAATTAATTTCGGTAGCACACGGTTTAAAATATACTTTATTTCACTAAAATACACGATCGAAAATTATGTACAAGAACCTATAATATAAATCTTGCAACCGACCAGGGCTAACGTCGCTTCGAGTCTGCCCCTTTGCGATTTTAGGGCTGCTATTCATAAAAATGTCCAGATGTTGAACAAGTGGCCGGCACAAAATAGCGACAGTCCTTACACTTACTTCTTAATCCTAAACATACTCGCCACCTTGAAACATTCATGATTTCAACATTATAGACAAATTAATCTATTTAAACTAGAACCAAAATAAAAGTATAAAATGTACATGAATTACAATCTAAAATTATGCTAAAGAGATAACCAGAAATTTTCTAAAATAACTAGCCATAAAGTTCGTTCCTCACAGAGGTTCAGGAATTTTGCTTAAAACTAACGCGGCTTAGACACTTTAGGGAAGTTCTTGGTTTAATTTATTGCGCGCACTTTGCTATTGTCCTTCACCAGATGGCAACGGGCACAATTTCACTAACGGTCGCTTCAAGATGCTGTTGGACGTCTTCACTGTAGCTACCCTAACGATTCCATCTGCACCGGGGTGTAGGGCCAGAACCCTGGCTAATGACCATTGACAAGGCGGTAAATTGTCTTCTTTTATGATAACCAAAGATCCAATTTCAATGGTTTGGTAAGTGCCCCGTCGTTTAGGTCGTTGCTGCAGCGTTGACAAATATTCTTTCGCCCATCGGTTCCAAAAATGTTGGGTCAGTAACTGAACCCTTTGGAAATTCACGAGTCGATTCTCCTTGGCACTCCTCAAGTCTTTATCTACGACGCTGGTAATTGGTCGACCAATTAGAAAGTGGCCGGGAGTTAGAGGATTCAGGTCTAAAGGGTCGGAAGTTAATGGTTGTATGGGACGTGAATTTAGTACTGCTTCAATTTGTATAATAAGAGTGTTAAATTCTTCATACACTAAATGTGCATTACCAGCTATTCTTTTTAGGTGAAATTTAAACAGCTTGACAGATATTTCCCACAATCCCCCCATGTGCGGCGATCGCGGTGGAATATTTTTCCATACTATTTCCCTTGAGAGACAATAATTTTTTATTTTTTGATCGGTTCCCTCTGAATTTATAAAATCGTGCAATTCACGCAATTCTCTCCTCGCTCCAATAAAATTTGTGGCATTATCACTCCAAATTTCTCGCGGAATACCCCTTCTTGACACGAATCTGCGAAGTGCAGCTATAAAAACTTCAACGCTAAGGGAACTAACTAATTCAAGGTGTATAGCCTTTGTCGTAAAGCAAACAAATACACAAACATAACACTTAACAACCTTGCAACCGCGAGTTTTCTTGTCCTTCAACAGAAAATGACCACAATAATCTATTCCACAAATTTCGAAGGGTGAACTGGGAGCAAGCCGCTCTGCAGGTAAATCAGCCATCGGAGGCATGACACCCTTAGGATTTGATTTAAAACACGTGACACATTTGTGAAATATTTTTCTTGCCAAATTTCTACCATTTAGTGGCCAGTAATTTTCACGCAATTTATATAATAACGCTTGCGGTCCGCAATGGAGCTGAGTAACGTGAACGTCTGTTGCAATTAATTCCGTTAATTTATGCTTGCTAGGCAAAATAATGGGATGTTTTTCTTCGTAAACGAGATCCGCGTTTCTTAACCTCCCACCTATGCGTATTATGCCCCTGTTATCTAGAAACGGGTTGAGAGATGAAAGATTTCGAGGTTTTCTAAGTTGATTATTATTACTTAACTCTTTAATTTCGTGAGGCAATGCTTGTTTTTGAGCTAGTCGAATTAATGCGGACAACGTTCTGCGTTTTTCGTCAACTGTTATATGTCCCAAAATTTTATTATTTTTATTTCTAAAATTATTTAACCATCGCATGCAATATGCTGTTACTCGAATTAGTTTGTTTAATGAGGAGAATTTTTCAAAAATATACAAATCCATTAAATTTGCAACTGTAACTAAAGTTAAGTTTTTCGCCTCGGGAATTTCTATATCGCATTCAATCTCTTCGTTTTTGAAATTATATTCTAAATTTTCTCTAATAAAATGTGGCCCTCGCCACCATGCGTCTAGATGAATTAATTGTCTTGCGCTTATTCCTCGCGAGACTACATCTGCGATATTATTTGGACCATCGACGTGATGCCAATCATCAATGCAAGTCAACGTTTGAATTTCTGAAACGCGATTAGATACAAATGTTTTCCAACGACTCGGGTCGGCTCGCAACCAACTTAATACGATCTTAGAATCGCACCAAAAATAATATTTAGAAATATTTAAATTTAAAGCCTTTTCTACACGATCCTTTAATTTTGCAAGAATTACCGCTCCGCAGAGTTCTAGACGTGGAATTGTTAATTTCTTAAGAGGTGCTGCCCTTGATTTTGCGCATACTAAGTTTACGCTGCAGTTTCCATCGGCAGTGATTGACTTTAAAAATACACACCCACCAAATGCATGTTGAGACGCATCGCAAAAAGAATGCAATTCGAAAATGATAGCGTTACTAAGACGAATGTGTCTTGGAATTTCTAGTGCGTTTATGTGCATTAAATCATCTTGAAAAGACATCCAAAATTCTTGACTTTCTAAACTAACCGGATCGTCCCAACCGATTTTTTCTTGCCACAGTATTTGAATTAGAAGCTTTGCTCTAATTATAATTGGTTGTAGAAGGCCATATGGGTCAAAAATCTTGCTAATGCTTGATAAAATATTTCTTTTTGTTATTTGTTCAAATTTTTCTATTTTGACTTCATACTGCAAAACATCAGTTTTTGCGTTCCATAATATTCCTAATGTTTTGTTTACACAAGAGTCTCCCCACGGTAGTATTTTCAATCTATTATTTTCTTCTACCTCGGATTGACTTAAAATTCTGGGCTCATTTGAGACCCACTTGCGTAATTTAAACTTAGCTGACTCCAAAATTTTGATAATCTCGCTTTTTACCTTCAGCGCTTCTTCAATAGTTTCCTGACCACTCAACAAATCGTCCACAAAAAATCATTTTCTACTATTTTACTCGCGATCGGATATGTTTCAGAATTTTCTGTGGCTAATTGTTTTAAACAGCGCGTAGCTAAAAACGGCGAGGAGCTTAATCCGTATGTGATTGTTTTTAATTCATAACAATGAACTTTCTGAGTTGGATCAGCTCTCCAAAATATTTTTTGAAAGTTTCTATGACTTTCGTCTATCCAAATTTGCCGATACATCTGCTGAATGTCGGCACTCAATACATATTTATGTATTCTAAAACGTAATAAGATTTCCCACAATTCATTCTGAACTGTGGCTCCGACGTATTGTACGTCATTAAGTGACAAATCAGAGTCTGTTTTGCACGAACCGTCAAACACAATTCTGCAGCGGGTAGTAGTGCTACTCTCTTTTATTACAGGATGGTGTGGTAAAAAATAATGCAATTGAGAATCGGCTACTTCGTTGATACGCTGCATGTGACCTAATGTTTCGTACTCATTCATGAACTCTATGTATTCTTTGCGTAAATTATCATTTTTTATCAAACGTCTTTCGGTTGCGTAGAAACGTTTTAACGCGATGTCCCGTGATTGCCCTAAACAATTTACATTTTCACGAAAGGGAATTTTAACAGAAAAACGGCCATCTGTTACGCGTTTGGTGGTGGTGGTAAACAAATTTTCGCATTTAATTTCTTCAGGGGTCAATTTTTTCAGCGCGTCTCCTTCTTCCACTTGCCAAAATCTCTCCAAATCTGTTTCTAATGAACAATGTACAAATGTTTTTTGCTTAATTACCGGCTGCGCTTGGCCATTTAAATTACCAGCGATAATCCAGCCGAACGCTGTATTTTGCAAAATGGGTTTTCCCTTACCTAAGAAGATTCGTTCGCTTGCCAAAGCTTCCCAAAAAATACTGCTTCCAATTAAAATATCTATTTTATCGCTTTGACAAAATGCTGAGTCCGCTAACGCGATGTTGTTAGGTATACTAATTAATTTCGAATCGAAAGTATACATTGGCAAATTTCCCGTTATTGTATCGAATACTAAGCATGTGATTACTCTTTTAAAATTATTACAACGTGATTTAATTGTCACATCTACGCAATGTTCTGCGCGCGCTAATCCGTTTCCAATGCCACTAACTATTGTATTTAATTTTCGCTTTTGGAGTCCTAAACCTTTACATAAATTTTCAGTTATAAAATGCGACATTGATCCACAGTCTAATAACACTCGACATTTTTGAAAATGTCCAACTGGACCTGCTACATCAATGCAGGCTGTTGCTAATAAAATTTGTCCATTTCCGCTATTAATGACTTGACTTGATGCTACTACAGTTTCGCTGATTATTGGCAATGGTTCTGAATTGTCTGCGTTATTTCTAACGGCTACTACATTGGTGCTTTCGCTATCGCGATGCAAAAGGGTATGATGTTTTCTATTACACTTCATGCACCATTGTTTGTATTTGCAAGCTACGACCCCGTGATTCGGTTTTAGGCAATTTAAACACAATTTTAATTCTTTAACCCAAGTATATCTGTCTAGGACTGGTTTGCCCGTGAATGTTTTACAGTTGAAAACACTATGCGATTCTTTGCAAAATGTGCAACTACTAGCGGGTGCACTGACCCCTACAAACGATTTTAAATTTCTATTTGCATTTCTATCATGGTTTTGTTTCGATGCTATTTCTAAATGCTTCAGCGATTCTAAAATACTACATTTACCTTTCAAGAAATCCATAAATTCTTCAAATTCAGGGAGTTCACCCTTATGCGGTGTACCCTCCCATGCGCGTAATGTGATGTTATCTAATTTCCGACTAATAATAAATATCAACAATGCGCTCCAAGATTCGGTTGGTAATTTTAACGATTTTAAACATCTAATATTTCGCAATACAGTGTCGTATAAGTGCCGCATCTGTACCGCGTTTTCTTTATGCAAATTGGGCAATTCAAATATTTCACGGATGTGACCGTTCACTAAAAGCTTTTTATTTTCGAATCGTTCTTTTAATATTTGTAAGGCCAACTCATAATTAGCATCTGTCACTTCGATGGCCTCAATAGCCCGCAAAGCGTCTCCCTTTAACGAAATTCGGAGATAATAAAACCTTTGAGCATTCGTAAGGTTGTTGTTGTTATGCACGATTGCTTCAAACGTGTCGCGAAAATTCCTCCACTCGCTTAAACTTCCCGAGAAAGTTGCTAATGAAAGCGCAGGAAGTTTGATTGCCGGCTCTATTGCCGAATTATTAGAATTTTGAAGTGATTGGGGTGTGTTATTAATTAATTCCCTATCCGCGATATCTATGTACGATTTTGCTCGTGCCATTACATCAAAATAAAGGGTTTCAAACGCTCGCCTCTCACCACTATCTATGTCTGTTCCCTCCCCCTTAGCTTCTATATCTGATTGAAGTTCGTCAAATCTATCTATTATAGATTCGATTCTTGAATATCTCATTCTTAATTGTGTTAAATTAGAATTATCATAATCGGAGAGAAATGCACAAAACCCGTTCAATTTTTCTTTAAATTGGTTACGTTTATTCAATTGCTTTTGTGTCATTTTGATTGACTATTAGTTTCGAAAAGCTAGCAGATAAGGATAGGATATTTGGGATAGAAAACGATGGCCACTTACTATTAAACTTGGTACAGTTGCTTCCAGCGGCTGTGATTTGTCCACGGTTTTCTTCGTTGCGTTGTTGATCCAACACGTCGACTACAATTTTCTAACTTCTACGTCGATTTCTTCTATTGTTTCTATTGCGACTCACTAACTAACTTCGCTTGCTGTCTTTACGTTCGACCACGCACTTCTCGTTCGCACATATAAAGTTCTTTAAAACGCGTACCACAATACTAATCCGAAATCCGGTAAGATTAGGACCAAATGTACGATCCTGAAAGAGTAGTGGACTGTATACTAAGACAATAATTAATTTCGGTAGCACACGGTTTAAAATATACTTTATTTCACTAAAATACACGATCGAAAATTATGTACAAGAACCTATAATATAAATCTTGCAACCGACCAGGGCTAACGTCGCTTCGAGTCTGCCCCTTTGCGATTTTAGGGCTGCTATTCATAAAAATGTCCAGATGTTGAACAAGTGGCCGGCACAAAATAGCGACAGTCCTTACACTTACTTCTTAATCCTAAACACTCACTTTTACTAACATTGTAGGCAAAACGAAAACCGCAGTTTTGAACAATTTGCAACTTATTCTTAAATTGTGAATTTAAGTAATTGAAATAAACTCCACAACAATAATCCAAATTACTTAGTACTAAAGCATTAACTAGATACCATTTTGTAGATTTTGGCAAAACATACTTAAACTGATATAAAGTTTTTAGTTTTATATAACAAAACGAAGATTTTTTTATTACATGCGTTTGGAAGTTTAAATTACAATCTAAATAAACACCTAAGTTTTTAACACACTCCGAGAATGATAAGTGATCGTTATCAATGCAAACACTTCGATTTAACACTGAAAATGCCTTTTCACGCATTGCACTCGAACCAACACACATCACCTTAGATTTAGAAGCGTTAAGGAAGAGTCCATTATTCGTTGACCATGAAGAGATTGCAGCCAAATTTAAATTAAGTAGTTCTATTGACTCATTTATCTTTACCGGATCACACGCAAAATAAAGCTGCGTATCATCAGCGTAGAAATGGATAGAACAGTCTGGGGTCAGATTTGATGGTAAATCAGAGGTAAAAATGGCAAAAAGTATCGGTCCCAGGATACTTCCTTGGGGAACACCCTGTGTGAGAACAATTTCGCTGGAAAATTGGTCGTTTATTCTTACGACTTGAGTTCTATTAGCCAAATAACTTGAGAACCATTTAAGTGCTGTCACATCACATCCATAAAAGTGTAATTTTGAAATTAGCAGTTGATGGTGAATGGTATCGAAGGCTTTGCTGTAGTCAAGTAAGACCAATAATGATACTTTAGAGTTGTCTATTGCGACTGTTAAATCATTAACTATCTTCATAAGAGCTGTGGCAGTACTATAACCAGATCTAAATCCCGACTGAGTCATAGGTAGAACATTCTCTGTATTAATATAGGCAACCAACTTGTTGTACACAATCTTTTCAATAAGTTTCGATATAGCTGGTAGTATACTTATAGGTCGAAGTTGTGACAGTAAAGTTGCTTTAGGGGTTTTTGCTAACGGATTTACAATAGCTTTTTTCCAGATTGAAGGAACTTCACCAGATGTCAAGGAGAAATTTATTATTCGTAACAGCGCAATTTTGCAGTAGGGGAAAACAATCTGAAGCATTTTCAAATTTATAAAATCAGCACCAACAGCATTGGATTTTATTTGGTTGAAAGCAGTTCGTAATTCTTCATCAGTAATTTCACCAAATACTAAACTACGTTGGGCATTTCGATGAAGGTTGCTGTTAAAAAAAGAAATATGTTCATCACTAACATTAGAGTGGGGAGCCATAGTAGAAAAGAAGTTGTTAATTACTTCAGCATCCATAATTTCTGAGCTTATTTCGTTAACTTTCTTCGTATGAATGTTCCATGCTTCAAAATTCGCCCACATTTTTTTCGAATTATTTTTAAATTTAAGTATCTGTTGTTGAATATAAGCGCACTTCTCTTGCTTTATCGCAAAAGCCAGATAGTTTTTGAGATCTCTGTACAATTGCTTAGCAGAGTCTAATCTGGATTTCTTGTATTTTTTAAATGCCTTATTCTTGAGGGCAATAATTTGTTTTATTGTTTCTGTAATGTAAGGCTTCGCAGGCTTCTTAACAGTGATAGTTCTATATGGAGCATGCATGTCAAAAAGCGTAACTATAGCAGAATTGAAAAAATTTATTTTATCCTCAATTAAAGAAAGGTTATCAATATAATTCCATGATATTCTATTTGCATCAAAAGCAAATTCATTTGCATCAAAAAATCTGTAATCACGAACTGTTATTGTCTTAGGCTGTAACTGACTGATTTCGCAATCAAAATAGCAGTATACAAGACAGTGATCAGATAGATTTTGAGTGTCTTTAGTACCATGTTTGATTATATTCAGATTTTTGCTTGTACATATTACATCAATTAAAGTGCTTGAAGTTTCAGTAATTCTTGACGGATCCTTAATAACTTGATACAGATTAAAACCATGCAGAATGTCATTAAGATGGGAAAGTTTGCTGCTTGGTTTTAAGAAGTCCACATTGACGTCACCTGTTAACACAATTTCATCCACAGTAGTAAACAGATCTGCCAATACAGTTTCAAGATTGTCAAAAGCTGTCAATGGAATTAGCGGAGGTTTATAGATAACCCCTATAGCTATTTTAAGTTGTTTTGTGGTAACACATATCCATAATTGTTCTAAATGTAAAGTTGAAACGTAGTCAATATTAATAACGCGAAACTTTAAATTGGTTTTAACATAGAGCGCCACACCACCACCTCTGGTTATTCGATCGAAGCGTATTAGTTCATACCCAGGTATACTAACAACACTAGATGGAATGTCCGACGTTAACCAAGTTTCCGACAACGCAATAATAGAAAAATCATAATTTTTAATGTAGTCACAAAATGAACTGAAGCTGGATAGTAAAGAACGAATATTGAGGTGGCATACTGAAAGATTAGTTACTTTTTTGGAACCATGTTAGTGTTCTCCCTAATAGGCACAGTTGAGATTTTTGGAACTATTTTTGGAGTCCCTTTCACATATTTAATTGTCAAATTGGGTTCATCTTCTTGAATGCGGCGATCCAACTCAGCTCTTAATTGTTTCAAATATTCTCGTTGCATTAATGTTTCATCTGCTTTAATTTTAATATTTTGAAAAGCTGATTCTTGTAATTTATTCTTTTTCCGCAGAATTTTTAGTGCATCATTAGAATTATCAAACACAATTTTAACAGGACGTGGACGAGTACCCATTCTTCCTAGCCTAGTAGGTACCTCCGTAATAGTTAATTCCGGCTCAATACTTTTTATAATATTAGATGAAGTAACACTCAAATCAGAATTTTCAGGAATCCCAAAAAGAATGACATTTTTTGATCGGGTAATTCTATCCATTGCTTCGGATACAATTAATTCAACATTGGCAGCCTCTGTGTAATTAATTGTATATCTACAATATTTTCAGAATATTTATTTTAAATGTAATATTCTGTATAAT
>CALNHX010010308.1:0-41442 GCA_940337035.1 Agriotes lineatus | reverse complement strand
AAAAAAAAAAATATATATATGATTAAATTTTTCTGTGCTTGATGACAGCATAATAGAGGCAATTAAATGATTAATGACCACGTAATCACTAACATTTGAAGAATTAGAGAATTTAATGTTATAATTTTACTTGCAAACACTGATTTAGCACTTCTGGGCATTGATGTTCATGGTGTGTGAGTTAATTTACGATATTTTATTTTCTTTGCATTAACAATAGTTCTATTCGCAGCTAAGTTACCTATAATGATAGTGCTACTGGCCAATTTATTTTTGCCAATACTGTTAAATAAGTTGCCTATATTATGTGCTCACGTGCTCTTCAATCTGTTTCTATTTTTTAAAATTAAATATAATCGGAACGTATGACAATTAACCCTCCAGAAATTGGAATGTACTATATTTTTAGAAACTTAAAAATAACAATTTAAGAAAGTAAACGGCACATTTAAGGCAAGACATTGACTTCGCATAATTTTCTAAAGAAGAAATAATACATTGCGTTTATTAAATTTTAGTTTTATATAACTCAATACAATTGGGAAATTGCGCGCCATTAGATTGAACTCTTTTGAGTGACAATGAAGCTTGACACTAATGTGAAGATGTAGCTTAAAATGTCTAATAAGAACTGGCTTGTACAATCATTGGCCACACTTTGTATAACCAAAAACTAAATTAAAAAGTATTTTAAAGACGATGAGAATATGTTTTGTTTGTGAAGCGATTAATTCAATAAAACAACACATTTAATATAAATTGTGGTACTTCTGGAAATTCATATTTTCATATTTCCAGTATTAAAAAATAGTGTGATAAAAGTTTAATAAGCGAAGCTGGAACACTTAGCTGGATTAAGATTTAACACGTAGTTTTGCCGTAGCTACCTACTATGAAGGCTAAATCTTGCATCGGTTTTGCAGACTTTTAAGAATCTGTTGGTGTTGCTAACTGCAGAAATTAGCATACATACCATTGCTGTCCGTATTTATAATTAGTGCAACGAATTGTTATATCTTATCTAGAGCATACATCATATTTATGCCTTTTTAGAAGTAACCTCCAACCCGAATCTCGCGGTAAAGTTGCATTTTAGAGCAATCTCTGTCAAAAATGGAAATTTAATAATAAGTATCAATATTTAAATAGTTAATTCTTAATTAAAATTTTGAAATGTAGATGAAAATAATTATTATAGGTATATCTTTAATATTTCAGGAAATTTGTTAAGAATAAAAAAAAATTATAGGAAAGTTCCACTAGAAAGTGTAATCAGATTTTAATAATAATAAGAGCCAATTTACTTCCAATAAAATTTTCGCATGAATCCTAAACTTCTTTCCTTTGATTTTTCTTGCCATAGGTTGCTCACTAAGTACTCAGTTATGGTAATGAAAAGGATCAGGCGATCATTTCAAATTTTTAATTACATATGAACCTACTTTATATAGCTCTGTTACTTTTTTCTACAACGCTCGCTGTGAATTATACAGATTTTTTAAAATGCCATTCTCTGCCACCCTAAATGCTTATTCATTTACTTATATAAACGCCATTCGCATAACATTAAAGGTGACAGCTCTGGCTGATGCAACTTCTTGTTTTAACACATCATTCCAGTCACCCAGCATAATTCTAGCCTCGATTTACTGGAAGGTTTGCATAACTGTTCACTTATAAAAATTGCATTTTGAAGTTGACAATGTTTAAATGGTGGACGCATTTTAAAATACCAAAAACGAACAGGTTCTGTCGCAAAAACAAAAAAATCAGTACTTTTATGTGTTTGCTCAGGCACAGAAAAAAATAATGAAATAGGGCTAGAGCAGGATTTCAAAATAATTTTCCTTAAACACTAACTGATGCCATACTAATCCTTATTAGAAGAAATGCAACAAATACTAAATTTGATATAAGGTATTACACAACAAGATTTCTTCAGACATGACATGGACAAAGGCCCCTTAGAAGGTTTCAAACAAGCACCTGCTGACTAAATTTAATCATTCAGACAGGAAGATTCCATGGAAACTTTATACAGATAAACGTATAAACACATTTGTCTTGACCAATCAGCAAGCAGTACCTTGAGTTGCTAAGTGACTTCCATTTTTATACCCAGATTGAAAAGATTCAGCCATTACAACAAAGACTTTACAAAATATGATTGAAAATGTGCTAATTAATGCCCTTACTCAAACAAATTCCTTTAATATAGTGAAAACGTTTCCGTTCTGCTTCTGGGCGAAGAGTCGTCCCTTACGGTGATTCTAGCGTTCTTCATATAAAAAATAATATTTAACTTTGTCGCGTCCACAAATAACAATAACATTCCACTGATGGGGTTCTGTTGGGGAACCTAACTACTTTTGCAGTTCTTTTCTATTTTGTATACAATCTAAGCTGATGCAATGTGTTGTTTTAAAGCATCATGGGTATTTATGAAGACCTCGGTTTAAAAATTGCATGAGCATCACGAATATTTATTATTACTGCAAAAAAATTCGTACCTTTGCTAGATTTTACAAAGAAAATAAAATGTTTAAACCACTTTCAAACTATAATACTCCAACTGTTTGAGAGAAAAAAATGAAAAATGTTTTGAAAAAAAATTGTGAATTAACAAGTTGTATAAAGAAAAAACTTGTAATAATTACATAAATACAGTATCTGGGGTAATTAACAAGATTGTCCTTATTATTTACAGATGTTTCTATTAGGCTCCTACAATATATGGATATGTTACATTTGTGCTTTTTTGAATATTGCTAACTGAACTAGAGATAGTAACAGAAAATTTAAGTTTATAAAATTCATATATGTTGTCTGTTTAATAACGATTTTATGACTAATAACCTTCTATTATAGCAGGTACTCTGCATACTTTAAATTTGCTCATAACAAATAACGAACAAAAATGTCCTTTCTTCATAGTTGTAAACTTGAATTCCGAAAAAGAGCAAATGCTTTTACCAGTATATGAGATAAAATAAAATGTTTTTTATCTCAGTTATACTAGAGACATCTCTCCACAATTTTGATAGGATTCAATATCTTAACACCCCTAAAATTGATATCACAAAAGTGTGCAAGAACTAGCAAGATTTAAATAATCTCTCTTAATTTACACCATGCATGTCTGAGAGTTGCTACAAATGTCAACAGTTTATCATATTTAATCTTTGGGAGTCTTTCTCAGTGTAAAAGAATTAGAATCTTCTGTTGTTCAGAATCCATTTAAACAGCGAGATGTCTAAATTTTAGAAAGAATGCAATGTGGAAATGTTATTTGCACATAGTTGAGGACGCGCAAGCCAACGAAACCCCGCAAAATAAGAAAAAAATGTTACTTGAGGGTGCCATTGCATACGCGCGCAGGCTAAAAACGCTCCAACAACAGTGTGTAAATTAACAAGCCCACTAAATAAGAAAATATATAAAAAGAATCAAATATGAGAATGGTATTTGCACATAGTTACTTGAGGGTGCCCTAACATAATAGCGCAAAACAAAAACAAGCCAACAACAGTGCGCAAATTCACAATCCCACTAAATAAAAACAAATATATAAAAACAATCAAACGTGCGAATGATATTTGCACATAGTTAGTTGAAGGTGCCATAACATAATAACGCAGAAAAAAAACAAACCAACAACAGTGCGCAAATTAACAAGCCCATTAAACAAGAAAATATATAAAAAAACAAATATGGGAATGTTCTTTGTACACAGTTAGTTCAAGGTGCAATAATATAAGAGCAAAGAACAAAAACGCGCCAATAGTGCGGAAATTTCCAAACCCACTAATCAAAGCCAAATATAAAAAGAACCAAATGTGTGAATGTTATTTGCATATCGTTAGTTGCGTGTTACGGGTGTCATAATAGAAGCGGGCAGAACAAATACACACCAGCGGGTTGAATAAAAAAATTTAAAAAGAATCAAACGTGGGAATGATAATTGCACATAGTTAGTTGAAGGTGCAATAATATAAGCGCAAAGAACATAAACGCGCCAATAGTGCGGAAATTTCCAAACTCACTAACCAAAGGCAAATATAAAAAGAACCAAATGTGTGAATGTTATTTGCATATAGTTGTTGCGAGTTGCGGGCGTCATAATATAAGCGGGCAGAACAAATACGCACCAGCGGGTTGAATAAAAAATGTAAAAAGAATCAAACGTGGGAATGATAGTTGCACATAGTTAGTTGAAGGTGCAATAATATAAGCGCAAAGACCATAAACGGGCCAATAGTGCGGAAATTTCCAAACTCACTAACCAAAGACAAATATAAAAAGAACCAAATGTGTGCATGTGATTTGCATATAGTTAGTAGCGGGTTGCGGGTGTCATAATATAAGCGGGCAGAACAAATACACACCAGCGGGTCGAATAAAAAAATGTAAAAAGAATCAAACGTGGGAATGATAGTTGCACATAGCTAGTTGAAGGTGCAATAATATAAGCGCAAAGAACATAAACGCGCCAATAGTGCGGAAATTTCACAACTCACTAACCAAAGACAAATATAAAAAGAACCAAATGTGTGAATGTTATTTGCATATAGTTGTTGCGAGTTGCGGGCGTCATAATATAAGCGGGCAGAACAAATACGCACCAGCGGGTTGAATAAAAAATGTAAAAAGAATCAAACGTGGGAATGATAGTTGCACATAGTTAGTTGAAGGTGCAATAATATAAGCGCAAAGAACATAAACGGGCCAATAGTGCGGAAATTTCCAAACTCACTAACCAAAGACAAATATAAAAAGAACCAAATGTGTGCATGTGATTTGCATATAGTTAGTAGCGGGTTGCGGGTGTCATAATATAAGCGGGCAGAACAAATACACACCAGCGGGTTGAATAAAAAAATATAAAAAGAATCAAACGTGGGAATGATAGTTGCACATAGCTAGTTGAAGGTGCAATAATATAAGCGCAAAGAACATAAACGCGCCAATAGTGCGGAAATTTCCCAACTCACTAACCAAAGACAAATATAAAAAGAACCAAATGTGTGAATGTTATTTGCATATAGTTGTTGCGAGTTGCGGGCGTCATAATATAAGCGGGCAGAACAAATACGCACCAGCGGGTTGAATAAAAAATGTAAAAAGAATCAAACGTGGGAATGATAGTTGCACATAGTTAGTTGAAGGTGCAATAATATAAGCGCAAAGAACATAAACGGGCCAATAGTGCGGAAATTTCCAAACTCACTAACCAAAGACAAATATAAAAAGAACCAAATGTGTGCATGTGATTTGCATATAGTTAGTAGCGGGTTGCGGGTGTCATAATATAAGCGGGCAGAACAAATACACACCAGCGGGTTGAATAAAAAAATGTAAAAAGAATCAAACGTGGGAATGATAGTTGCACATAGCTAGTTGAAGGTGCAATAATATAAGCGCAAAGAACAAAAACGCGCCAATAGTGCGGAAATTTCCCAACTCACTAACCAAAGACAAATATAAAAAGAACCAAATGTGTGAATGTTATTTGCATATAGTTGTTGCGAGTTGCGGGCGTCATAATATAAGCGGGCAGAACAAATACGCACCAGCGGGTTGAATAAAATATGTAAAAAGAATCAAACGTGGGAATGATAGTTGCACATAGTTAGTTGAAGGTGCAATAATATAAGCGCAAAGAACATAAACGGGCCAATAGTGCGGAAATTTCCAAACTCACTAACCAAAGACAAATATAAAAAGAACCAAATGTGTGCATGTGATTTGCATATAGTTAGTAGCGGGTTGCGGGTGTCATAATATAAGCGGGCAGAACAAATACACACCAGCGGGTTGAATAAAAAAATGTAAAAAGAATCAAACGTGGGAATGATAGTTGCACATAGCTAGTTGAAGGTGCAATAATATAAGCGCAAAGAACAAAAACGCGCCAATAGTGCGGAAATTTCCCAACTCACTAACCAAAGACAAATATAAAAAGAACCAAATGTGTGAATGTTATTTGCATATAGTTGTTGCGAGTTGCGGGCGTCATAATATAAGCGGGCAGAACAAATACGCACCAGCGGGTTGAATAAAAAATGTAAAAAGAATCAAACGTGGGAATGATAGTTGCACATAGTTAGTTGAAGGTGCAATAATATAAGCGCAAAGAACATAAACGGGCCAATAGTGCGAAAATGTCCAAACTCACTAACCAAAGACAAATATAAAAAGAACCAAATGTGTGCATGTGATTTGCATATAGTTAGTAGCGGGTTGCGGGTGTCATAATATAAGCGGGCAGAACAAATACACACCAGCGGGTTGAATAAAAAAATGTAAAAAGAATCAAACGTGGGAATGATAGTTGCACATAGCTAGTTGAAGGTGCAATAATATAAGCGCAAAGAACATAAACGCGCCAATAGTGCGGAAATTTCCCAACTCACTAACCAAAGACAAATATAAAAAGAACCAAATGTGTGAATGTTATTTGCATATAGTTGTTGCGAGTTGCGGGCGTCATAATATAAGCGGGCAGAACAAATACACACCAGCGGGTTGAATAAAAAATGTAAAAAGAATCAAACGTGGGAATGATAATTGCACATAGTTAGTTGAAGGTGCAATAATATAAGCGCAAAGAACAAAAACGCGCCAATAGTGCGGAAATTTCCAAACTCACTAACCAAAGACAAATATAAAAAGAACCAAATGTGTGCATGTGATTTGCATATAGTTAGTAGCGGGTTGCGGGTGTCATAATATAAGCGGGCAGAACAAATACACACCAGCGGGTTGAATAAAAAAATGTAAAAAGAATCAAACGTGGGAATGATAGTTGCACATAGTTAGTTGAAGGTGCAATAATATAAGCGCAAAGAACATAAACGGGCCAATAGTGCGGAAATTTCCAAACTCACTAACCAAAGACAAATATAAAAAGAACCAAATGTGTGAATGTTATTTGCATATAGTTGTTGCGAGTTGCGGGCGTCATAATATAAGCGGGCAGAACAAATACGCACCAGCGGGTTGAATAAAAAAATGTAAAAAGAATCAAACGTGGGAATGATAGTTGCACATAGTTAGTTAAAGGTGCAATAATATAAGCGCAAAGAACATAAACGGGCCAATAGTGCGGAAATTTCCAAACTCACTAACCAAAGACAAATATAAAAAGAACCAAATGTGTGCATGTGATTTGCATATAGTTAGTAGCGGGTTGCGGGTGTCATAATATAAGCGGGCAGAACAAATACACACCAGCGGGTTGAATAAAAAAATGTAAAAAGAATCAAACGTGGGAATGATAATTGCACATAGTTAGTTGAAGGTGCAATAATATAAGCGCAAAGAACAAAAACGCGCCAATAGTGCGGAAATTTCCAAACTCACTAACCAAAGACAAATATAAAAAGAACCAAATGTGTGCATGTGATTTGCATATAGTTAGTAGCGGGTTGCGGGTGTCATAATATAAGCGGGCAGAACAAATACACACCAGCGGGTTGAATAAAAAAATGTAAAAAGAATCAAACGTGGGAATGATAGTTGCACATAGTTAGTTGAAGGTGCAATAATATAAGCGCAAAGAACATAAACGGGCCAATAGTGCGGAAATTTCCAAACTCACTAACCAAAGACAAATATAAAAAGAACCAAATGTGTGCATGTGATTTGCATATAGTTAGTAGCGGGTTGCGGGTGTCATAATATAAGCGGGCAGAACAAATACACACCAGCGGGTTGAATAAAAAAATGTAAAAAGAATCAAACGTGGGAATGATAGTTGCACATAGCTAGTTGAAGGTGCAATAATATAAGCGCAAAGAACAAAAACGCGCCAATAGTGCGGAAATTTCCCAACTCACTAACCAAAGACAAATATAAAAAGAACCAAATGTGTGAATGTTATTTGCATATAGTTGTTGCGAGTTGCGGGCGTCATAATATAAGCGGGCAGAACAAATACGCACCAGCGGGTTGAATAAAAAATGTAAAAAGAATCAAACGTGGGAATGATAGTTGCACATAGTTAGTTGAAGGTGCAATAATATAAGCGCAAAGAACATAAACGGGCCAATAGTGCGGAAATTTCCAAACTCACTAACCAAAGACAAATATAAAAAGAACCAAATGTGTGCATGTGATTTGCATATAGTTAGTAGCGGGTTGCGGGTGTCATAATATAAGCGGGCAGAACAAATACACACCAGCGGGTTGAATAAAAAAATGTAAAAAGAATCAAACGTGGGAATGATAGTTGCACATAGCTAGTTGAAGGTGCAATAATATAAGCGCAAAGAACAAAAACGCGCCAATAGTGCGGAAATTTCCCAACTCACTAACCAAAGACAAATATAAAAAGAACCAAATGTGTGAATGTTATTTGCATATAGTTGTTGCGAGTTGCGGGCGTCATAATATAAGCGGGCAGAACAAATACGCACCAGCGGGTTGAATAAAAAATGTAAAAAGAATCAAACGTGGGAATGATAGTTGCACATAGTTAGTTGAAGGTGCAATAATATAAGCGCAAAGAACATAAACGGGCCAATAGTGCGAAAATGTCCAAACTCACTAACCAAAGACAAATATAAAAAGAACCAAATGTGTGCATGTGATTTGCATATAGTTAGTAGCGGGTTGCGGGTGTCATAATATAAGCGGGCAGAACAAATACACACCAGCGGGTTGAATAAAAAAATGTAAAAAGAATCAAACGTGGGAATGATAGTTGCACATAGCTAGTTGAAGGTGCAATAATATAAGCGCAAAGAACATAAACGCGCCAATAGTGCGGAAATTTCCCAACTCACTAACCAAAGACAAATATAAAAAGAACCAAATGTGTGAATGTTATTTGCATATAGTTGTTGCGAGTTGCGGGCGTCATAATATAAGCGGGCAGAACAAATACACACCAGCGGGTTGAATAAAAAATGTAAAAAGAATCAAACGTGGGAATGATAATTGCACATAGTTAGTTGAAGGTGCAATAATATAAGCGCAAAGAACAAAAACGCGCCAATAGTGCGGAAATTTCCAAACTCACTAACCAAAGACAAATATAAAAAGAACCAAATGTGTGCATGTGATTTGCATATAGTTAGTAGCGGGTTGCGGGTGTCATAATATAAGCGGGCAGAACAAATACACACCAGCGGGTTGAATAAAAAAATGTAAAAAGAATCAAACGTGGGAATGATAGTTGCACATAGTTAGTTGAAGGTGCAATAATATAAGCGCAAAGAACATAAACGGGCCAATAGTGCGGAAATTTCCAAACTCACTAACCAAAGACAAATATAAAAAGAACCAAATGTGTGCATGTGATTTGCATATAGTTAGTAGCGGGTTGCGGGTGTCATAATATAAGCGGGCAGAACAAATACACACCAGCGGGTTGAATAAAAAAATGTAAAAAGAATCAAACGTGGGAATGATAGTTGCACATAGCTAGTTGAAGGTGCAATAATATAAGCGCAAAGAACAAAAACGCGCCAATAGTGCGGAAATTTCCCAACTCACTAACCAAAGACAAATATAAAAAGAACCAAATGTGTGAATGTTATTTGCATATAGTTGTTGCGAGTTGCGGGCGTCATAATATAAGCGGGCAGAACAAATACGCACCAGCGGGTTGAATAAAAAATGTAAAAAGAATCAAACGTGGGAATGATAGTTGCACATAGTTAGTTGAAGGTGCAATAATATAAGCGCAAAGAACATAAACGGGCCAATAGTGCGGAAATTTCCAAACTCACTAACCAAAGACAAATATAAAAAGAACCAAATGTGTGCATGTGATTTGCATATAGTTAGTAGCGGGTTGCGGGTGTCATAATATAAGCGGGCAGAACAAATACACACCAGCGGGTTGAATAAAAAAATGTAAAAAGAATCAAACGTGGGAATGATAGTTGCACATAGCTAGTTGAAGGTGCAATAATATAAGCGCAAAGAACAAAAACGCGCCAATAGTGCGGAAATTTCCCAACTCACTAACCAAAGACAAATATAAAAAGAACCAAATGTGTGAATGTTATTTGCATATAGTTGTTGCGAGTTGCGGGCGTCATAATATAAGCGGGCAGAACAAATACGCACCAGCGGGTTGAATAAAAAATGTAAAAAGAATCAAACGTGGGAATGATAGTTGCACATAGTTAGTTGAAGGTGCAATAATATAAGCGCAAAGAACATAAACGGGCCAATAGTGCGAAAATGTCCAAACTCACTAACCAAAGACAAATATAAAAAGAACCAAATGTGTGCATGTGATTTGAATATAGTTAGTAGCGGGTTGCGGGTGTCATAATATAAGCGGGCAGAACAAATACACACCAGCGGGTTGAATAAAAAAATGTAAAAAGAATCAAACGTGGGAATGATAGTTGCACATAGCTAGTTGAAGGTGCAATAATATAAGCGCAAAGAACATAAACGCGCCAATAGTGCGGAAATTTCCCAACTCACTAACCAAAGACAAATATAAAAAGAACCAAATGTGTGAATGTTATTTGCATATAGTTGTTGCGAGTTGCGGGCGTCATAATATAAGCGGGCAGAACAAATACACACCAGCGGGTTGAATAAAAAATGTAAAAAGAATCAAACGTGGGAATGATAATTGCACATAGTTAGTTGAAGGTGCAATAATATAAGCGCAAAGAACAAAAACGCGCCAATAGTGCGGAAATTTCCAAACTCACTAACCAAAGACAAATATAAAAAGAACCAAATGTGTGCATGTGATTTGCATATAGTTAGTAGCGGGTTGCGGGTGTCATAATATAAGCGGGCAGAACAAATACACACCAGCGGGTTGAATAAAAAAATGTAAAAAGAATCAAACGTGGGAATGATAGTTGCACATAGTTAGTTGAAGGTGCAATAATATAAGCGCAAAGAACATAAACGGGCCAATAGTGCGGAAATTTCCAAACTCACTAACCAAAGACAAATATAAAAAGAACCAAATGTGTGAATGTAATTTGCATATAGTTGTTGCGAGTTGCGGGCGTCATAATATAAGCGGGCAGAACAAATACGCACCAGCGGGTTGAATAAAAAAATGTAAAAAGAATCAAACGTGGGAATGATAGTTGCACATAGTTAGTTAAAGGTGCAATAATATAAGCGCAAAGAACATAAACGGGCCAATAGTGCGGAAATTTCCAAACTCACTAACCAAAGACAAATATAAAAAGAACCAAATGTGTGCATGTGATTTGCATATAGTTAGTAGCGGGTTGCGGGTGTCATAATATAAGCGGGCAGAACAAATACACACCAGCGGGTTGAATAAAAAAATGTAAAAAGAATCAAACGTGGGAATGATAATTGCACATAGTTAGTTGAAGGTGCAATAATATAAGCGCAAAGAACAAAAACGCGCCAATAGTGCGGAAATTTCCAAACTCACTAACCAAAGACAAATATAAAAAGAACCAAATGTGTGCATGTGATTTGCATATAGTTAGTAGCGGGTTGCGGGTGTCATAATATAAGCGGGCAGAACAAATACACACCAGCGGGTTGAATAAAAAAATGTAAAAAGAATCAAACGTGGGAATGATAGTTGCACATAGTTAGTTGAAGGTGCAATAATATAAGCGCAAAGAACATAAACGGGCCAATAGTGCGGAAATTTCCAAACTCACTAACCAAAGACAAATATAAAAAAAACCAAATGTGTGCATGTGATTTGCATATAGTTAGTAGCGGGTTGCGGGTGTCATAATATAAGCGGGCAGAACAAATACACACCAGCGGGTTGAATAAAAAAATGTAAAAAGAATCAAACGTGGGAATGATAGTTGCACATAGCTAGTTGAAGGTGCAATAATATAAGCGCAAAGAACATAAACGCGCCAATAGTGCGGAAATTTCCCAACTCACTAACCAAAGACAAATATAAAAAGAACCAAATGTGTGAATGTTATTTGCATATAGTTGTTGCGAGTTGCGGGCGTCATAATATAAGCGGGCAGAACAAATACGCACCAGCGGGTTGAATAAAATATGTAAAAAGAATCAAACGTGGGAATGATAGTTGCACATAGTTAGTTGAAGGTGCAATAATATAAGCGCAAAGAACATAAACGGGCCAATAGTGCGGAAATTTCCAAACTCACTAACCAAAGCCAAATATAAAAAGAACCAAATGTGTGCATGTGATTTGCATATAGTTAGTAGCGGGTTGCGGGTGTCATAATATAAGCGGGCAGAACAAATACACACCAGCGGGTTGAATAAAAAAATGTAAAAAGAATCAAACGTGGGAATGATAGTTGCACATAGCTAGTTGAAGGTGCAATAATATAAGCGCAAAGAACAAAAACGCGCCAATAGTGCGGAAATTTCCCAACTCACTAACCAAAGACAAATATAAAAAGAACCAAATGTGTGAATGTTATTTGCATATAGTTGTTGCGAGTTGCGGGCGTCATAATATAAGCGGGCAGAACAAATACGCACCAGCGGGTTGAATAAAAAATGTAAAAAGAATCAAACGTGGGAATGATAGTTGCACATAGTTAGTTGAAGGTGCAATAATATAAGCGCAAAGAACATAAACGGGCCAATAGTGCGAAAATGTCCAAACTCACTAACCAAAGACAAATATAAAAAGAACCAAATGTGTGCATGTGATTTGCATATAGTTAGTAGCGGGTTGCGGGTGTCATAATATAAGCGGGCAGAACAAATACACACCAGCGGGTTGAATAAAAAAATGTAAAAAGAATCAAACGTGGGAATGATAGTTGCACATAGCTAGTTGAAGGTGCAATAATATAAGCGCAAAGAACATAAACGCGCCAATAGTGCGGAAATTTCCCAACTCACTAACCAAAGACAAATATAAAAAGAACCAAATGTGTGAATGTTATTTGCATATAGTTGTTGCGAGTTGCGGGCGTCATAATATAAGCGGGCAGAACAAATACACACCAGCGGGTTGAATAAAAAATGTAAAAAGAATCAAACGTGGGAATGATAATTGCACATAGTTAGTTGAAGGTGCAATAATATAAGCGCAAAGAACAAAAACGCGCCAATAGTGCGGAAATTTCCAAACTCACTAACCAAAGACAAATATAAAAAGAACCAAATGTGTGCATGTGATTTGCATATAGTTAGTAGCGGGTTGCGGGTGTCATAATATAAGCGGGCAGAACAAATACACACCAGCGGGTTGAATAAAAAAATGTAAAAAGAATCAAACGTGGGAATGATAGTTGCACATAGTTAGTTGAAGGTGCAATAATATAAGCGCAAAGAACATAAACGGGCCAATAGTGCGGAAATTTCCAAACTCACTAACCAAAGACAAATATAAAAAGAACCAAATGTGTGAATGTTATTTGCATATAGTTGTTGCGAGTTGCGGGCGTCATAATATAAGCGGGCAGAACAAATACGCACCAGCGGGTTGAATAAAAAAATGTAAAAAGAATCAAACGTGGGAATGATAGTTGCACATAGTTAGTTAAAGGTGCAATAATATAAGCGCAAAGAACATAAACGGGCCAATAGTGCGGAAATTTCCAAACTCACTAACCAAAGACAAATATAAAAAGAACCAAATGTGTGCATGTGATTTGCATATAGTTAGTAGCGGGTTGCGGGTGTCATAATATAAGCGGGCAGAACAAATACACACCAGCGGGTTGAATAAAAAAATGTAAAAAGAATCAAACGTGGGAATGATAATTGCACATAGTTAGTTGAAGGTGCAATAATATAAGCGCAAAGAACAAAAACGCGCCAATAGTGCGGAAATTTCCAAACTCACTAACCAAAGACAAATATAAAAAGAACCAAATGTGTGCATGTGATTTGCATATAGTTAGTAGCGGGTTGCGGGTGTCATAATATAAGCGGGCAGAACAAATACACACCAGCGGGTTGAATAAAAAAATGTAAAAAGAATCAAACGTGGGAATGATAGTTGCACATAGTTAGTTGAAGGTGCAATAATATAAGCGCAAAGAACATAAACGGGCCAATAGTGCGGAAATTTCCAAACTCACTAACCAAAGACAAATATAAAAAGAACCAAATGTGTGCATGTGATTTGCATATAGTTAGTAGCGGGTTGCGGGTGTCATAATATAAGCGGGCAGAACAAATACACACCAGCGGGTTGAATAAAAAAATGTAAAAAGAATCAAACGTGGGAATGATAGTTGCACATAGCTAGTTGAAGGTGCAATAATATAAGCGCAAAGAACAAAAACGCGCCAATAGTGCGGAAATTTCCCAACTCACTAACCAAAGACAAATATAAAAAGAACCAAATGTGTGAATGTTATTTGCATATAGTTGTTGCGAGTTGCGGGCGTCATAATATAAGCGGGCAGAACAAATACGCACCAGCGGGTTGAATAAAAAATGTAAAAAGAATCAAACGTGGGAATGATAGTTGCACATAGTTAGTTGAAGGTGCAATAATATAAGCGCAAAGAACATAAACGGGCCAATAGTGCGGAAATTTCCAAACTCACTAACCAAAGACAAATATAAAAAGAACCAAATGTGTGCATGTGATTTGCATATAGTTAGTAGCGGGTTGCGGGTGTCATAATATAAGCGGGCAGAACAAATACACACCAGCGGGTTGAATAAAAAAATGTAAAAAGAATCAAACGTGGGAATGATAGTTGCACATAGCTAGTTGAAGGTGCAATAATATAAGCGCAAAGAACAAAAACGCGCCAATAGTGCGGAAATTTCCCAACTCACTAACCAAAGACAAATATAAAAAGAACCAAATGTGTGAATGTTATTTGCATATAGTTGTTGCGAGTTGCGGGCGTCATAATATAAGCGGGCAGAACAAATACGCACCAGCGGGTTGAATAAAAAATGTAAAAAGAATCAAACGTGGGAATGATAGTTGCACATAGTTAGTTGAAGGTGCAATAATATAAGCGCAAAGAACATAAACGGGCCAATAGTGCGAAAATGTCCAAACTCACTAACCAAAGACAAATATAAAAAGAACCAAATGTGTGCATGTGATTTGCATATAGTTAGTAGCGGGTTGCGGGTGTCATAATATAAGCGGGCAGAACAAATACACACCAGCGGGTTGAATAAAAAAATGTAAAAAGAATCAAACGTGGGAATGATAGTTGCACATAGCTAGTTGAAGGTGCAATAATATAAGCGCAAAGAACATAAACGCGCCAATAGTGCGGAAATTTCCCAACTCACTAACCAAAGACAAATATAAAAAGAACCAAATGTGTGAATGTTATTTGCATATAGTTGTTGCGAGTTGCGGGCGTCATAATATAAGCGGGCAGAACAAATACACACCAGCGGGTTGAATAAAAAATGTAAAAAGAATCAAACGTGGGAATGATAATTGCACATAGTTAGTTGAAGGTGCAATAATATAAGCGCAAAGAACAAAAACGCGCCAATAGTGCGGAAATTTCCAAACTCACTAACCAAAGACAAATATAAAAAGAACCAAATGTGTGCATGTGATTTGCATATAGTTAGTAGCGGGTTGCGGGTGTCATAATATAAGCGGGCAGAACAAATACACACCAGCGGGTTGAATAAAAAAATGTAAAAAGAATCAAACGTGGGAATGATAGTTGCACATAGTTAGTTGAAGGTGCAATAATATAAGCGCAAAGAACATAAACGGGCCAATAGTGCGGAAATTTCCAAACTCACTAACCAAAGACAAATATAAAAAGAACCAAATGTGTGCATGTGATTTGCATATAGTTAGTAGCGGGTTGCGGGTGTCATAATATAAGCGGGCAGAACAAATACACACCAGCGGGTTGAATAAAAAAATGTAAAAAGAATCAAACGTGGGAATGATAGTTGCACATAGCTAGTTGAAGGTGCAATAATATAAGCGCAAAGAACAAAAACGCGCCAATAGTGCGGAAATTTCCCAACTCACTAACCAAAGACAAATATAAAAAGAACCAAATGTGTGAATGTTATTTGCATATAGTTGTTGCGAGTTGCGGGCGTCATAATATAAGCGGGCAGAACAAATACGCACCAGCGGGTTGAATAAAAAATGTAAAAAGAATCAAACGTGGGAATGATAGTTGCACATAGTTAGTTGAAGGTGCAATAATATAAGCGCAAAGAACATAAACGGGCCAATAGTGCGGAAATTTCCAAACTCACTAACCAAAGACAAATATAAAAAGAACCAAATGTGTGCATGTGATTTGCATATAGTTAGTAGCGGGTTGCGGGTGTCATAATATAAGCGGGCAGAACAAATACACACCAGCGGGTTGAATAAAAAAATGTAAAAAGAATCAAACGTGGGAATGATAGTTGCACATAGCTAGTTGAAGGTGCAATAATATAAGCGCAAAGAACAAAAACGCGCCAATAGTGCGGAAATTTCCCAACTCACTAACCAAAGACAAATATAAAAAGAACCAAATGTGTGAATGTTATTTGCATATAGTTGTTGCGAGTTGCGGGCGTCATAATATAAGCGGGCAGAACAAATACGCACCAGCGGGTTGAATAAAAAATGTAAAAAGAATCAAACGTGGGAATGATAGTTGCACATAGTTAGTTGAAGGTGCAATAATATAAGCGCAAAGAACATAAACGGGCCAATAGTGCGAAAATGTCCAAACTCACTAACCAAAGACAAATATAAAAAGAACCAAATGTGTGCATGTGATTTGAATATAGTTAGTAGCGGGTTGCGGGTGTCATAATATAAGCGGGCAGAACAAATACACACCAGCGGGTTGAATAAAAAAATGTAAAAAGAATCAAACGTGGGAATGATAGTTGCACATAGCTAGTTGAAGGTGCAATAATATAAGCGCAAAGAACATAAACGCGCCAATAGTGCGGAAATTTCCCAACTCACTAACCAAAGACAAATATAAAAAGAACCAAATGTGTGAATGTTATTTGCATATAGTTGTTGCGAGTTGCGGGCGTCATAATATAAGCGGGCAGAACAAATACACACCAGCGGGTTGAATAAAAAATGTAAAAAGAATCAAACGTGGGAATGATAATTGCACATAGTTAGTTGAAGGTGCAATAATATAAGCGCAAAGAACAAAAACGCGCCAATAGTGCGGAAATTTCCAAACTCACTAACCAAAGACAAATATAAAAAGAACCAAATGTGTGCATGTGATTTGCATATAGTTAGTAGCGGGTTGCGGGTGTCATAATATAAGCGGCAGAACAAATACACACCAGCGGGTTGAATAAAAAAAATGTAAAAAGAATCAACGTGGGAATGATAGTTGCACATAGTTAGTTGAAGGTGCAATAATATAAGCGCAAAGAACATAAACGGGCCAATAGTGCGGAAATTTCCAAACTCACTAACCAAAGACAAATATAAAAAGAACCAAATGTGTGAATGTAATTTGCATATAGTTGTTGCGAGTTGCGGGCGTCATAATATAAGCGGGCAGAACAAATACGCACCAGCGGGTTGAATAAAAAAATGTAAAAAGAATCAAACGTGGGAATGATAGTTGCACATAGTTAGTTAAAGGTGCAATAATATAAGCGCAAAGAACATAAACGGGCCAATAGTGCGGAAATTTCCAAACTCACTAACCAAAGACAAATATAAAAAGAACCAAATGTGTGCATGTGATTTGCATATAGTTAGTAGCGGGTTGCGGGTGTCATAATATAAGCGGGCAGAACAAATACACACCAGCGGGTTGAATAAAAAAATGTAAAAAGAATCAAACGTGGGAATGATAATTGCACATAGTTAGTTGAAGGTGCAATAATATAAGCGCAAAGAACAAAAACGCGCCAATAGTGCGGAAATTTCCAAACTCACTAACCAAAGACAAATATAAAAAGAACCAAATGTGTGCATGTGATTTGCATATAGTTAGTAGCGGGTTGCGGGTGTCATAATATAAGCGGGCAGAACAAATACACACCAGCGGGTTGAATAAAAAAATGTAAAAAGAATCAAACGTGGGAATGATAGTTGCACATAGTTAGTTGAAGGTGCAATAATATAAGCGCAAAGAACATAAACGGGCCAATAGTGCGGAAATTTCCAAACTCACTAACCAAAGACAAATATAAAAAAAACCAAATGTGTGCATGTGATTTGCATATAGTTAGTAGCGGGTTGCGGGTGTCATAATATAAGCGGGCAGAACAAATACACACCAGCGGGTTGAATAAAAAAATGTAAAAAGAATCAAACGTGGGAATGATAGTTGCACATAGCTAGTTGAAGGTGCAATAATATAAGCGCAAAGAACATAAACGCGCCAATAGTGCGGAAATTTCCCAACTCACTAACCAAAGACAAATATAAAAAGAACCAAATGTGTGAATGTTATTTGCATATAGTTGTTGCGAGTTGCGGGCGTCATAATATAAGCGGGCAGAACAAATACGCACCAGCGGGTTGAATAAAAAATGTAAAAAGAATCAAACGTGGGAATGATAGTTGCACATAGTTAGTTGAAGGTGCAATAATATAAGCGCAAAGAACATAAACGGGCCAATAGTGCGGAAATTTCCAAACTTACTAACCAAAGACAAATATAAAAAGAACCAAATGTGTGCATGTGATTTGCATATAGTTAGTAGCGGGTTGCGGGTGTCATAATATAAGCGGGCAGAACAAATACACACCAGCGGGTTGAATAAAAAAATGTAAAAAGAATCAAACGTGGGAATGATAGTTGCACATAGCTAGTTGAAGGTGCAATAATATAAGCGCAAAGAACAAAAACGCGCCAATAGTGCGGAAATTTCCAAACTCACTAACCAAAGACAAATATAAAAAGAACCAAATGTGTGCATGTGATTTGCATATAGTTAGTAGCGGGTTGCGGGTGTCATAATATAAGCGGGCAGAACAAATACACACCAGCGGGTTGAATAAAAAAATGTAAAAAGAATCAAACGTGGGAATGATAGTTGCACATAGCTAGTTGAAGGTGCAATAATATAAGCGCAAAGAACAAAAACGCGCCAATAGTGCGGAAATTTCCCAACTCACTAACCAAAGACAAATATAAAAAGAACCAAATGTGTGAATGTTATTTGCATATAGTTGTTGCGAGTTGCGGGCGTCATAATATAAGCGGGCAGAACAAATACGCACCAGCGGGTTGAATAAAAAATGTAAAAAGAATCAAACGTGGGAATGATAGTTGCACATAGTTAGTTGAAGGTGCAATAATATAAGCGCAAAGAACATAAACGGGCCAATAGTGCGAAAATGTCCAAACTCACTAACCAAAGACAAATATAAAAAGAACCAAATGTGTGCATGTGATTTGCATATAGTTAGTAGCGGGTTGCGGGTGTCATAATATAAGCGGGCAGAACAAATACACACCAGCGGGTTGAATAAAAAAATGTAAAAAGAATCAAACGTGGGAATGATAGTTGCACATAGCTAGTTGAAGGTGCAATAATATAAGCGCAAAGAACAAAAACGCGCCAATAGTGCGGAAATTTCCAAACTCACTAACCAAAGACAAATATAAAAAGAACCAAATGTGTGCATGTGATTTGCATATAGTTAGTAGCGGGTTGCGGGTGTCATAATATAAGCGGGCAGAACAAATACACACCAGCGGGTTGAATAAAAAAATGTAAAAAGAATCAAACGTGGGAATGATAGTTGCACATAGTTAGTTGAAGGTGCAATAATATAAGCGCAAAGAACATAAACGGGCCAATAGTGCGGAAATTTCCAAACTCACTAACCAAAGACAAATATAAAAAGAACCAAATGTGTGAATGTTATTTGCATATAGTTGTTGCGAGTTGCGGGCGTCATAATATAAGCGGGCAGAACAAATACGCACCAGCGGGTTGAATAAAAAAATGTAAAAAGAATCAAACGTGGGAATGATAGTTGCACATAGTTAGTTAAAGGTGCAATAATATAAGCGCAAAGAACATAAACGGGCCAATAGTGCGGAAATTTCCAAACTCACTAACCAAAGACAAATATAAAAAGAACCAAATGTGTGCATGTGATTTGCATATAGTTAGTAGCGGGTTGCGGGTGTCATAATATAAGCGGGCAGAACAAATACACACCAGCGGGTTGAATAAAAAAATGTAAAAAGAATCAAACGTGGGAATGATAATTGCACATAGTTAGTTGAAGGTGCAATAATATAAGCGCAAAGAACAAAAACGCGCCAATAGTGCGGAAATTTCCAAACTCACTAACCAAAGACAAATATAAAAAGAACCAAATGTGTGCATGTGATTTGCATATAGTTAGTAGCGGGTTGCGGGTGTCATAATATAAGCGGGCAGAACAAATACACACCAGCGGGTTGAATAAAAAAATGTAAAAAGAATCAAACGTGGGAATGATAGTTGCACATAGTTAGTTGAAGGTGCAATAATATAAGCGCAAAGAACATAAACGGGCCAATAGTGCGGAAATTTCCAAACTCACTAACCAAAGACAAATATAAAAAGAACCAAATGTGTGCATGTGATTTGCATATAGTTAGTAGCGGGTTGCGGGTGTCATAATATAAGCGGGCAGAACAAATACACACCAGCGGGTTGAATAAGAAAATGTAAAAAGAATCAAACGTGGGAATGATAGTTGCACATAGCTAGTTGAAGGTGCAATAATATAAGCGCAAAGAACATAAACGCGCCAATAGTGCGGAAATTTCCCAACTCACTAACCAAAGACAAATATAAAAAGAACCAAATGTGTGAATGTTATTTGCATATAGTTGTTGCGAGTTGCGGGCGTCATAATATAAGCGGGCAGAACAAATACTCACCAGCGGGTTGAATAAAAAATGTAAAAAGAATCAAACGTGGGAATGATAGTTGCACATAGTTAGTTGAAGGTGCAATAATATAAGCGCAAAGAACATAAACGGGCCAATAGTGCGGAAATTTCCAAACTTACTAACCAAAGACAAATATAAAAAGAACCAAATGTGTGCATGTGATTTGCATATAGTTAGTAGCGGGTTGCGGGTGTCATAATATAAGCGGGCAGAACAAATACACACCAGCGGGTTGAATAAAAAAATGTAAAAAGAATCAAACGTGGGAATGATAGTTGCACATAGCTAGTTGAAGGTGCAATAATATAAGCGCAAAGAACAAAAACGCGCCAATAGTGCGGAAATTTCCAAACTCACTAACCAAAGACAAATATAAAAAGAACCAAATGTGTGCATGTGATTTGCATATAGTTAGTAGCGGGTTGCGGGTGTCATAATATAAGCGGGCAGAACAAATACACACCAGCGGGTTGAATAAAAAAATGTAAAAAGAATCAAACGTGGGAATGATAGTTGCACATAGCTAGTTGAAGGTGCAATAATATAAGCGCAAAGAACAAAAACGCGCCAATAGTGCGGAAATTTCCCAACTCACTAACCAAAGACAAATATAAAAAGAACCAAATGTGTGAATGTTATTTGCATATAGTTGTTGCGAGTTGCGGGCGTCATAATATAAGCGGGCAGAACAAATACGCACCAGCGGGTTGAATAAAAAATGTAAAAAGAATCAAACGTGGGAATGATAGTTGCACATAGTTAGTTGAAGGTGCAATAATATAAGCGCAAAGAACATAAACGGGCCAATAGTGCGAAAATGTCCAAACTCACTAACCAAAGACAAATATAAAAAGAACCAAATGTGTGCATGTGATTTGCATATAGTTAGTAGCGGGTTGCGGGTGTCATAATATAAGCGGGCAGAACAAATACACACCAGCGGGTTGAATAAAAAAATGTAAAAAGAATCAAACGTGGGAATGATAGTTGCACATAGCTAGTTGAAGGTGCAATAATATAAGCGCAAAGAACATAAACGCGCCAATAGTGCGGAAATTTCCCAACTCACTAACCAAAGACAAATATAAAAAGAACCAAATGTGTGAATGTTATTTGCATATAGTTGTTGCGAGTTGCGGGCGTCATAATATAAGCGGGCAGAACAAATACACACCAGCGGGTTGAATAAAAAATGTAAAAAGAATCAAACGTGGGAATGATAATTGCACATAGTTAGTTGAAGGTGCAATAATATAAGCGCAAAGAACAAAAACGCGCCAATAGTGCGGAAATTTCCAAACTCACTAACCAAAGACAAATATAAAAAGAACCAAATGTGTGCATGTGATTTGCATATAGTTAGTAGCGGGTTGCGGGTGTCATAATATAAGCGGGCAGAACAAATACACACCAGCGGGTTGAATAAAAAAATGTAAAAAGAATCAAACGTGGGAATGATAGTTGCACATAGTTAGTTGAAGGTGCAATAATATAAGCGCAAAGAACATAAACGGGCCAATAGTGCGGAAATTTCCAAACTCACTAACCAAAGACAAATATAAAAAGAACCAAATGTGTGCATGTGATTTGCATATAGTTAGTAGCGGGTTGCGGGTGTCATAATATAAGCGGGCAGAACAAATACACACCAGCGGGTTGAATAAAAAAATGTAAAAAGAATCAAACGTGGGAATGATAGTTGCACATAGTTAGTTGAAGGTGCAATAATATAAGCGCAAAGAACATAAACGGGCCAATAGTGCGGAAATTTCCAAACTCACTAACCAAAGACAAATATAAAAAGAACCAAATGTGTGCATGTGATTTGCATATAGTTAGTAGCGGGTTGCGGGTGTCATAATATAAGCGGGCAGAACAAATACACACCAGCGGGTTGAATAAAAAAATGTAAAAAGAATCAAACGTGGGAATGATAGTTGCACATAGTTAGTTGAAGGTGCAATAATATAAGCGCAAAGAACATAAACGGGCCAATAGTGCGGAAATTTCCAAACTCACTAACCAAAGACAAATATAAAAAGAACCAAATGTGTGAATGTTATTTGCATATAGTTGTTGCGAGTTGCGGGCGTCATAATATAAGCGGGCAGAACAAATACGCACCAGCGGGTTGAATAAAAAATGTAAAAAGAATCAAACGTGGGAATGATAGTTGCACATAGTTAGTTGAAGGTGCAATAATATAAGCGCAAAGAACAAAAACGCGCCAATAGTGCGGAAATTTCCAAACTCACTAACCAAAGACAAATATAAAAAGAACCAAATGTGTGCATGTGATTTGCATATAGTTAGTAGCGGGTTGCGGGTGTCATAATATAAGCGGGCAGAACAAATACACACCAGCGGGTTGAATAAAAAAATGTAAAAAGAATCAAACGTGGGAATGATAGTTGCACATAGTTAGTTGAAGGTGCAATAATATAAGCGCAAAGAACATAAACGGGCCAATAGTGCGGAAATTTCCAAACTCACTAACCAAAGACAAATATAAAAAGAACCAAATGTGTGAATGTTATTTGCATATAGTTGTTGCGAGTTGCGGGCGTCATAATATAAGCGGGCAGAACAAATACGCACCAGCGGGTTGAATAAAAAATGTAAAAAGAATCAAACGTGGGAATGATAGTTGCACATAGTTAGTTGAAGGTGCAATAATATAAGCGCAAAGAACATAAACGGGCCAATAGTGCGGAAATTTCCAAACTTACTAACCAAAGACAAATATAAAAAGAACCAAATGTGTGCATGTGATTTGCATATAGTTAGTAGCGGGTTGCGGGTGTCATAATATAAGCGGGCAGAACAAATACACACCAGCGGGTTGAATAAAAAAATGTAAAAAGAATCAAACGTGGGAATGATAGTTGCACATAGTTAGTTGAAGGTGCAATAATATAAGCGCAAAGAACATAAACGGGCCAATAGTGCGGAAATTTCCAAACTCACTAACCAAAGACAAATATAAAAAGAACCAAATGTGTGCATGTGATTTGCATATAGTTAGTAGCGGGTTGCGGGTGTCATAATATAAGCGGGCAGAACAAATACACACCAGCGGGTTGAATAAAAAAATGTAAAAAGAATCAAACGTGGGAATGATAGTTGCACATAGTTAGTTGAAGGTGCAATAATATAAGCGCAAAGAACAAAAACGCGCCAATAGTGCGGAAATTTCCAAACTCACTAACCAAAGACAAATATAAAAAGAACCAAATGTGTGCATGTGATTTGCATATAGTTAGTAGCGGGTTGCGGGTGTCATAATATAAGCGGGCAGAACAAATACACACCAGCGGGTTGAATAAAAAAATGTAAAAAGAATCAAACGTGGGAATGATAGTTGCACATAGTTAGTTGAAGGTGCAATAATATAAGCGCAAAGAACATAAACGGGCCAATAGTGCGGAAATTTCCAAACTCACTAACCAAAGACAAATATAAAAAGAACCAAATGTGTGCATGTGATTTGCATATAGTTAGTAGCGGGTTGCGGGTGTCATAATATAAGCGGGCAGAACAAATACACACCAGCGGGTTGAATAAAAAAATGTAAAAAGAATCAAACGTGGGAATGATAGTTGCACATAGTTAGTTGAAGGTGCAATAATATAAGCGCAAAGAACATAAACGGGCCAATAGTGCGGAAATTTCCAAACTCACTAACCAAAGACAAATATAAAAAGAACCAAATGTGTGAATGTTATTTGCATATAGTTGTTGCGAGTTGCGGGCGTCATAATATAAGCGGGCAGAACAAATACGCACCAGCGGGTTGAATAAAAAATGTAAAAAGAATCAAACGTGGGAATGATAGTTGCACATAGTTAGTTGAAGGTGCAATAATATAAGCGCAAAGAACATAAACGGGCCAATAGTGCGGAAATTTCCAAACTTACTAACCAAAGACAAATATAAAAAGAACCAAATGTGTGCATGTGATTTGCATATAGTTAGTAGCGGGTTGCGGGTGTCATAATATAAGCGGGCAGAACAAATACACACCAGCGGGTTGAATAAAAAAATGTAAAAAGAATCAAACGTGGGAATGATAGTTGCACATAGTTAGTTGAAGGTGCAATAATATAAGCGCAAAGAACATAAACGGGCCAATAGTGCGGAAATTTCCAAACTCACTAACCAAAGACAAATATAAAAAGAACCAAATGTGTGCATGTGATTTGCATATAGTTAGTAGCGGGTTGCGGGTGTCATAATATAAGCGGGCAGAACAAATACACACCAGCGGGTTGAATAAAAAAATGTAAAAAGAATCAAACGTGGGAATGATAGTTGCACATAGTTAGTTGAAGGTGCAATAATATAAGCGCAAAGAACATAAACGGGCCAATAGTGCGGAAATTTCCAAACTCACTAACCAAAGACAAATATAAAAAGAACCAAATGTGTGCATGTGATTTGCATATAGTTAGTAGCGGGTTGCGGGTGTCATAATATAAGCGGGCAGAACAAATACACACCAGCGGGTTGAATAAAAAAATGTAAAAAGAATCAAACGTGGGAATGATAGTTGCACATAGTTAGTTGAAGGTGCAATAATATAAGCGCAAAGAACATAAACGGGCCAATAGTGCGGAAATTTCCAAACTCACTAACCAAAGACAAATATAAAAAGAACCAAATGTGTGCATGTGATTTGCATATAGTTAGTAGCGGGTTGCGGGTGTCATAATATAAGCGGGCAGAACAAATACACACCAGCGGGTTGAATAAAAAAATGTAAAAAGAATCAAACGTGGGAATGATAGTTGCACATAGTTAGTTGAAGGTGCAATAATATAAGCGCAAAGAACATAAACGGGCCAATAGTGCGGAAATTTCCAAACTCACTAACCAAAGACAAATATAAAAAGAACCAAATGTGTGCATGTGATTTGCATATAGTTAGTAGCGGGTTGCGGGTGTCATAATATAAGCGGGCAGAACAAATACACACCAGCGGGTTGAATAAAAAAATGTAAAAAGAATCAAACGTGGGAATGATAGTTGCACATAGTTAGTTGAAGGTGCAATAATATAAGCGCAAAGAACAAAAACGCGCCAATAGTGCGGAAATTTCCAAACTCACTAACCAAAGACAAATATAAAAAGAACCAAATGTGTGCATGTGATTTGCATATAGTTAGTAGCGGGTTGCGGGTGTCATAATATAAGCGGGCAGAACAAATACACACCAGCGGGTTGAATAAAAAAATGTAAAAAGAATCAAACGTGGGAATGATAGTTGCACATAGTTAGTTGAAGGTGCAATAATATAAGCGCAAAGAACATAAACGGGCCAATAGTGCGGAAATTTCCAAACTCACTAACCAAAGACAAATATAAAAAGAACCAAATGTGTGCATGTGATTTGCATATAGTTAGTAGCGGGTTGCGGGTGTCATAATATAAGCGGGCAGAACAAATACACACCAGCGGGTTGAATAAAAAAATGTAAAAAGAATCAAACGTGGGAATGATAGTTGCACATAGTTAGTTGAAGGTGCAATAATATAAGCGCAAAGAACAAAAACGCGCCAATAGTGCGGAAATTTCCAAACTCACTAACCAAAGACAAATATAAAAAGAACCAAATGTGTGCATGTGATTTGCATATAGTTAGTAGCGGGTTGCGGGTGTCATAATATAAGCGGGCAGAACAAATACACACCAGCGGGTTGAATAAAAAATGTAAAAAGAATCAAACGTGGGAATGATAGTTGCACATAGTTAGTTGAAGGTGCAATAATATAAGCGCAAAGAACATAAACGGGCCAATAGGTGCGGAAATTTCCAAACTCACTAACCAAAGACAAATATAAAAAGAACCAAATGTGTGAATGTTATTTGCATATAGTTGTTGCGAGTTGCGGGCGTCATAATATAAGCGGGCAGAACAAATACGCACCAGCGGGTTGAATAAAAAATGTAAAAAGAATCAAACGTGGGAATGATAGTTGCACATAGTTAGTTGAAGGTGCAATAATATAAGCGCAAAGAACATAAACGGGCCAATAGTGCGGAAATTTCCAAACTCACTAACCAAAGACAAATATAAAAAGAACCAAATGTGTGCATGTGATTTGCATATAGTTAGTAGCGGGTTGCGGGTGTCATAATATAAGCGGGCAGAACAAATACACACCAGCGGGTTGAATAAGAAAATGTAAAAAGAATCAAACGTGGGAATGATAGTTGCACATAGCTAGTTGAAGGTGCAATAATATAAGCGCAAAGAACATAAACGCGCCAATAGTGCGGAAATTTCCCAACTCACTAACCAAAGACAAATATAAAAAGAACCAAATGTGTGAATGTTATTTGCATATAGTTGTTGCGAGTTGCGGGCGTCATAATATAAGCGGGCAGAACAAATACTCACCAGCGGGTTGAATAAAAAATGTAAAAAGAATCAAACGTGGGAATGATAGTTGCACATAGTTAGTTGAAGGTGCAATAATATAAGCGCAAAGAACATAAACGGGCCAATAGTGCGGAAATTTCCAAACTTACTAACCAAAGACAAATATAAAAAGAACCAAATGTGTGCATGTGATTTGCATATAGTTAGTAGCGGGTTGCGGGTGTCATAATATAAGCGGGCAGAACAAATACACACCAGCGGGTTGAATAAAAAAATGTAAAAAGAATCAAACGTGGGAATGATAGTTGCACATAGCTAGTTGAAGGTGCAATAATATAAGCGCAAAGAACAAAAACGCGCCAATAGTGCGGAAATTTCCAAACTCACTAACCAAAGACAAATATAAAAAGAACCAAATGTGTGCATGTGATTTGCATATAGTTAGTAGCGGGTTGCGGGTGTCATAATATAAGCGGGCAGAACAAATACACACCAGCGGGTTGAATAAAAAAATGTAAAAAGAATCAAACGTGGGAATGATAGTTGCACATAGCTAGTTGAAGGTGCAATAATATAAGCGCAAAGAACAAAAACGCGCCAATAGTGCGGAAATTTCCCAACTCACTAACCAAAGACAAATATAAAAAGAACCAAATGTGTGAATGTTATTTGCATATAGTTGTTGCGAGTTGCGGGCGTCATAATATAAGCGGGCAGAACAAATACGCACCAGCGGGTTGAATAAAAAATGTAAAAAGAATCAAACGTGGGAATGATAGTTGCACATAGTTAGTTGAAGGTGCAATAATATAAGCGCAAAGAACATAAACGGGCCAATAGTGCGAAAATGTCCAAACTCACTAACCAAAGACAAATATAAAAAGAACCAAATGTGTGCATGTGATTTGCATATAGTTAGTAGCGGGTTGCGGGTGTCATAATATAAGCGGGCAGAACAAATACACACCAGCGGGTTGAATAAAAAAATGTAAAAAGAATCAAACGTGGGAATGATAGTTGCACATAGCTAGTTGAAGGTGCAATAATATAAGCGCAAAGAACATAAACGCGCCAATAGTGCGGAAATTTCCCAACTCACTAACCAAAGACAAATATAAAAAGAACCAAATGTGTGAATGTTATTTGCATATAGTTGTTGCGAGTTGCGGGCGTCATAATATAAGCGGGCAGAACAAATACACACCAGCGGGTTGAATAAAAAATGTAAAAAGAATCAAACGTGGGAATGATAATTGCACATAGTTAGTTGAAGGTGCAATAATATAAGCGCAAAGAACAAAAACGCGCCAATAGTGCGGAAATTTCCAAACTCACTAACCAAAGACAAATATAAAAAGAACCAAATGTGTGCATGTGATTTGCATATAGTTAGTAGCGGGTTGCGGGTGTCATAATATAAGCGGGCAGAACAAATACACACCAGCGGGTTGAATAAAAAAATGTAAAAAGAATCAAACGTGGGAATGATAGTTGCACATAGTTAGTTGAAGGTGCAATAATATAAGCGCAAAGAACATAAACGGGCCAATAGTGCGGAAATTTCCAAACTCACTAACCAAAGACAAATATAAAAAGAACCAAATGTGTGCATGTGATTTGCATATAGTTAGTAGCGGGTTGCGGGTGTCATAATATAAGCGGGCAGAACAAATACACACCAGCGGGTTGAATAAAAAAATGTAAAAAGAATCAAACGTGGGAATGATAGTTGCACATAGTTAGTTGAAGGTGCAATAATATAAGCGCAAAGAACATAAACGGGCCAATAGTGCGGAAATTTACAAACTCACTAACCAAAGACAAATATAAAAAGAACCAAATGTGTGCATGTGATTTGCATATAGTTAGTAGCGGGTTGCGGGTGTCATAATATAAGCGGGCAGAACAAATACACACCAGCGGGTTGAATAAAAAAATGTAAAAAGAATCAAACGTGCGAATGATAGTTGCACATAGCTAGTTGAAGGTGCAATAATATAAGCGCAAAGAACATAAACGCGCCAATAGTGCGGAAATTTCCCAACTCACTAACCAAAGACAAATATAAAAAGAACCAAATGTGTGAATGTTATTTGCATATAGTTGTTGCGAGTTGCGGGCGTCATAATATAAGCGGGCAGAACAAATACGCACCAGCGGGTTGAATAAAAAATGTAAAAAGAATCAAACGTGGGAATGATAGTTGCACATAGTTAGTTGAAGGTACAATAATATAAGCGCAAAGAACATAAACGGGCCAATAGTGCGGAAATTTCCAAACTCACTAACCAAAGACAAATATAAAAAGAACCAAATGTGTGTATGTGATTTGCATATAGTTAGTAGCGGGTTGCGGGTGTCATAATATAAGCGGGCAGAACAAATACACACCAGCGGGTTGAATAAAAAAATGTAAAAAGAATCAAACGTGGGAATGATAATTGCACATAGTTAGTTGAAGGTGCAATAATATAAGCGCAAAGAACAAAAACGCGCAAATAGTGCGGAAATTTCCAAACTCACTAACCAAAGACAAATATAAAAAGAACCAAATGTGTGCATGTGATTTGCATATAGTTAGTAGCGGGTTGCGGGTGTCATAATATAAGCGGGCAGAACAAATACACACCAGCGGGTTGAATAAAAAAATGTAAAAAGAATCAAACGTGGGAATGATAGTTGCACATAGTTAGTTGAAGGTGCAATAATATAAGCGCAAAGAACATAAACGGGCCAATAGTGCGGAAATTTCCAAACTCACTAACCAAAGACAAATATAAAAAGAACCAAATGTGTGCATGTGATTTGCATATAGTTAGTAGCGGGTTGCGGGTGTCATAATATAAGCGGGCAGAACAAATACACACCAGCGGGTTGAATAAAAAAATGTAAAAAGAATCAAACGTGGGAATGATAATTGCACATAGTTAGTTGAAGGTGCAATAATATAAGCGCAAAGAACAAAAACGCGCCAATAGTGCGGAAGTTTCCAAACTCACTAACCAAAGACAAATATAAAAAGAACCAAATGTGTGCATGTGATTTGCATATAGTTAGTAGCGGGTTGCGGGTGTCATAATATAAGCGGGCAGAACAAATACACACCAGCGGGTTGAATAAAAAAATGTAAAAAGAATCAAACGTGGGAATGATAGTTGCACATAGTTAGTTGAAGGTGCAATAATATAAGCGCAAAGAACATAAACGGGCCAATAGTGCGGAAATTTCCAAACTCACTAACCAAAGACAAATATAAAAAGAACCAAATGTGTGAATGTTATTTGCATATAGTTGTTGCGAGTTGCGGGCGTCATAATATAAGCGGGCAGAACAAATACGCACCAGCGGGTTGAATAAAAAAATGTAAAAAGAATCAAACGTGGGAATGATAGTTGCACATAGTTAGTTAAAGGTGCAATAATATAAGCGCAAAGAACATAAACGGGCCAATAGTGCGGAAATTTCCAAACTCACTAACCAAAGACAAATATAAAAAGAACCAAATGTGTGCATGTGATTTGCATATAGTTAGTAGCGGGTTGCGGGTGTCATAATATAAGCGGGCAGAACAAATACACACCAGCGGGTTGAATAAAAAAATGTAAAAAGAATCAAACGTGGGAATGATAATTGCACATAGTTAGTTGAAGGTGCAATAATATAAGCGCAAAGAACATAAACGGGCCAATAGTGCGGAAATTTCCAAACTTACTAACCAAAGACAAATATAAAAAGAACCAAATGTGTGCATGTGATTTGCATATAGTTAGTAGCGGGTTGCGGGTGTCATAATATAAGCGGGCAGAACAAATACACACCAGCGGGTTGAATAAAAAAATGTAAAAAGAATCAAACGTGGGAATGATAGTTGCACATAGCTAGTTGAAGGTGCAATAATATAAGCGCAAAGAACAAAAACGCGCCAATAGTGCGGAAATTTCCAAACTCACTAACCAAGGACAAATATAAAAAGAACCAAATGTGTGCATGTGATTTGCATATAGTTAGTAGCGGGTTGCGGGTGTCATAATATAAGCGGGCAGAACAAATACACACCAGCGGGTTGAATAAAAAAATGTAAAAAGAATCAAACGTGGGAATGATAGTTGCACATAGCTAGTTGAAGGTGCAATAATATAAGCGCAAAGAACAAAAACGCGCCAATAGTGCGGAAATTTCCCAACTCACTAACCAAAGACAAATATAAAAAGAACCAAATGTGTGAATGTTATTTGCATATAGTTGTTGCGAGTTGCGGGCGTCATAATATAAGCGGGCAGAACAAATACGCACCAGCGGGTTGAATAAAAAATGTAAAAAGAATCAAACGTGGGAATGATAGTTGCACATAGTTAGTTGAAGGTGCAATAATATAAGCGCAAAGAACATAAACGGGCCAATAGTGCGAAAATGTCCAAACTCACTAACCAAAGACAAATATAAAAAGAACCAAATGTGTGCATGTGATTTGCATATAGCTAGTAGCGGGTTGCGGGTGTCATAATATAAGCGGGCAGAACAAATACACACCAGCGGGTTGAATAAAAAAATGTAAAAAGAATCAAACGTGGGAATGATAGTTGCACATAGCTAGTTGAAGGTGCAATAATATAAGCGCAAAGAACAAAAACGCGCCAATAGTGCGGAAATTTCCAAACTCACTAACCAAAGACAAATATAAAAAGAACCAAATGTGTGCATGTGATTTGCATATAGTTAGTAGCGGGTTGCGGGTGTCATAATATAAGCGGGCAGAACAAATACACACCAGCGGGTTGAATAAAAAAATGTAAAAAGAATCAAACGTGGGAATGATAGTTGCACATAGTTAGTTGAAGGTGCAATAATATAAGCGCAAAGAACATAAACGGGCCAATAGTGCGGAAATTTCCAAACTCACTAACCAAAGACAAATATAAAAAGAACCAAATGTGTGAATGTTATTTGCATATAGTTGTTGCGAGTTGCGGGCGTCATAATATAAGCGGGCAGAACAAATACGCACCAGCGGGTTGAATATAAAAATGTAAAAAGAATCAAACGTGGGAATGATAGTTGCACATAGTTAGTTAAAGGTGCAATAATATAAGCGCAAAGAACATAAACGGGCCAATAGTGCGGAAATTTCCAAACTCACTAACCAAAGACAAATATAAAAAGAACCAAATGTGTGCATGTGATTTGCATATAGTTAGTAGCGGGTTGCGGGTGTCATAATATAAGCGGGCAGAACAAATACACACCAGCGGGTTGAATAAAAAAATGTAAAAAGAATCAAACGTGGGAATGATAATTGCACATAGTTAGTTGAAGGTGCAATAATATAAGCGCAAAGAACAAAAACGCGCCAATAGTGCGGAAATTTCCAAACTCACTAACCAAAGACAAATATAAAAAGAACCAAATGTGTGCATGTGATTTGCATATAGTTAGTAGCGGGTTGCGGGTGTCATAATATAAGCGGGCAGAACAAATACACACCAGCGGGTTGAATAAAAAAATGTAAAAAGAATCAAACGTGGGAATGATAGTTGCACATAGTTAGTTGAAGGTGCAATAATATAAGCGCAAAGAACATAAACGGGCCAATAGTGCGGAAATTTCCAAACTCACTAACCAAAGACAAATATAAAAAAAACCAAATGTGTGCATGTGATTTGCATATAGTTAGTAGCGGGTTGCGGGTGTCATAATATAAGCGGGCAGAACAAATACACACCAGCGGGTTGAATAAAAAAATGTAAAAAGAATCAAACGTGGGAATGATAGTTGCACATAGCTAGTTGAAGGTGCAATAATATAAGCGCAAAGAACATAAACGCGCCAATAGTGCGGAAATTTCCCAACTCACTAACCAAAGACAAATATAAAAAGAACCAAATGTGTGAATGTTATTTGCATATAGTTGTTGCGAGTTGCGGGCGTCATAATATAAGCGGGCAGAACAAATACGCACCAGCGGGTTGAATAAAAAATGTAAAAAGAATCAAACGTGGGAATGATAGTTGCACATAGTTAGTTGAAGGTGCAATAATATAAGCGCAAAGAACATAAACGGGCCAATAGTGCGGAAATTTCCAAACTTACTAACCAAAGACAAATATAAAAAGAACCAAATGTGTGCATGTGATTTGCATATAGTTAGTAGCGGGTTGCGGGTGTCATAATATAAGCGGGCAGAACAAATACACACCAGCGGGTTGAATAAAAAAATGTAAAAAGAATCAAACGTGGGAATGATAGTTGCACATAGCTAGTTGAAGGTGCAATAATATAAGCGCAAAGAACAAAAACGCGCCAATAGTGCGGAAATTTCCAAACTCACTAACCAAAGACAAATATAAAAAGAACCAAATGTGTGCATGTGATTTGCATATAGTTAGTAGCGGGTTGCGGGTGTCATAATATAAGCGGGCAGAACAAATACACACCAGCGGGTTGAATAAAAAAATGTAAAAAGAATCAAACGTGGGAATGATAGTTGCACATAGCTAGTTGAAGGTGCAATAATATAAGCGCAAAGAACAAAAACGCGCCAATAGTGCGGAAATTTCCCAACTCACTAACCAAAGACAAATATAAAAAGAACCAAATGTGTGAATGTTATTTGCATATAGTTGTTGCGAGTTGCGGGCGTCATAATATAAGCGGGCAGAACAAATACGCACCAGCGGGTTGAATAAAAAATGTAAAAAGAATCAAACGTGGGAATGATAGTTGCACATAGTTAGTTGAAGGTGCAATAATATAAGCGCAAAGAACATAAACGGGCCAATAGTGCGAAAATGTCCAAACTCACTAACCAAAGACAAATATAAAAAGAACCAAATGTGTGCATGTGATTTGCATATAGTTAGTAGCGGGTTGCGGGTGTCATAATATAAGCGGGCAGAACAAATACACACCAGCGGGTTGAATAAAAAAATGTAAAAAGAATCAAACGTGGGAATGATAGTTGCACATAGCTAGTTGAAGGTGCAATAATATAAGCGCAAAGAACATAAACGCGCCAATAGTGCGGAAATTTCCCAACTCACTAACCAAAGACAAATATAAAAAGAACCAAATGTGTGAATGTTATTTGCATATAGTTGTTGCGAGTTGCGGGCGTCATAATATAAGCGGGCAGAACAAATACGCACCAGCGGGTTGAATAAAAAATGTAAAAAGAATCAAACGTGGGAATGATAGTTGCACATAGTTAGTTGAAGGTGCAATAATATAAGCGCAAAGAACATAAACGGGCCAATAGTGCGGAAATTTCCAAACTTACTAACCAAAGACAAATATAAAAAGAACCAAATGTGTGCATGTGATTTGCATATAGTTAGTAGCGGGTTGCGGGTGTCATAATATAAGCGGGCAGAACAAATACACACCAGCGGGTTGAATAAAAAAATGTAAAAAGAATCAAACGTGGGAATGATAGTTGCACATAGCTAGTTGAAGGTGCAATAATATAAGCGCAAAGAACAAAAACGCGCCAATAGTGCGGAAATTTCCAAACTCACTAACCAAAGACAAATATAAAAAGAACCAAATGTGTGCATGTGATTTGCATATAGTTAGTAGCGGGTTGCGGGTGTCATAATATAAGCGGGCAGAACAAATACACACCAGCGGGTTGAATAAAAAAATGTAAAAAGAATCAAACGTGGGAATGATAGTTGCACATAGCTAGTTGAAGGTGCAATAATATAAGCGCAAAGAACAAAAACGCGCCAATAGTGCGGAAATTTCCCAACTCACTAACCAAAGACAAATATAAAAAGAACCAAATGTGTGAATGTTATTTGCATATAGTTGTTGCGAGTTGCGGGCGTCATAATATAAGCGGGCAGAACAAATACGCACCAGCGGGTTGAATAAAAAATGTAAAAAGAATCAAACGTGGGAATGATAGTTGCACATAGTTAGTTGAAGGTGCAATAATATAAGCGCAAAGAACATAAACGGGCCAATAGTGCGAAAATGTCCAAACTCACTAACCAAAGACAAATATAAAAAGAACCAAATGTGTGCATGTGATTTGCATATAGTTAGTAGCGGGTTGCGGGTGTCATAATATAAGCGGGCAGAACAAATACACACCAGCGGGTTGAATAAAAAAATGTAAAAAGAATCAAACGTGGGAATGATAGTTGCACATAGCTAGTTGAAGGTGCAATAATATAAGCGCAAAGAACATAAACGCGCCAATAGTGCGGAAATTTCCCAACTCACTAACCAAAGACAAATATAAAAAGAACCAAATGTGTGAATGTTATTTGCATATAGTTGTTGCGAGTTGCGGGCGTCATAATATAAGCGGGCAGAACAAATACACACCAGCGGGTTGAATAAAAAATGTAAAAAGAATCAAACGTGGGAATGATAATTGCACATAGTTAGTTGAAGGTGCAATAATATAAGCGCAAAGAACAAAAACGCGCCAATAGTGCGGAAATTTCCAAACTCACTAACCAAAGACAAATATAAAAAGAACCAAATGTGTGCATGTGATTTGCATATAGTTAGTAGCGGGTTGCGGGTGTCATAATATAAGCGGGCAGAACAAATACACACCAGCGGGTTGAATAAAAAAATGTAAAAAGAATCAAACGTGGGAATGATAGTTGCACATAGTTAGTTGAAGGTGCAATAATATAAGCGCAAAGAACATAAACGGGCCAATAGTGCGGAAATTTCCAAACTCACTAACCAAAGACAAATATAAAAAGAACCAAATGTGTGCATGTGATTTGCATATAGTTAGTAGCGGGTTGCGGGTGTCATAATATAAGCGGGCAGAACAAATACACACCAGCGGGTTGAATAAAAAAATGTAAAAAGAATCAAACGTGGGAATGATAGTTGCACATAGTTAGTTGAAGGTGCAATAATATAAGCGCAAAGAACATAAACGGGCCAATAGTGCGGAAATTTCCAAACTCACTAACCAAAGACAAATATAAAAAGAACCAAATGTGTGCATGTGATTTGCATATAGTTAGTAGCGGGTTGCGGGTGTCATAATATAAGCGGGCAGAACAAATACACACCAGCGGGTTGAATAAAAAAATGTAAAAAGAATCAAACGTGGGAATGATAGTTGCACATAGCTAGTTGAAGGTGCAATAATATAAGCGCAAAGAACATAAACGCGCCAATAGTGCGGAAATTTCCCAACTCACTAACCAAAGACAAATATAAAAAGAACCAAATGTGTGAATGTTATTTGCATATAGTTGTTGCGAGTTGCGGGCGTCATAATATAAGCGGGCAGAACAAATACGCACCAGCGGGTTGAATAAAAAATGTAAAAAGAATCAAACGTGGGAATGATAGTTGCACATAGTTAGTTGAAGGTGCAATAATATAAGCGCAAAGAACATAAACGGGCCAATAGTGCGGAAATTTCCAAACTCACTAACCAAAGACAAATATAAAAAGAACCAAATGTGTGCATGTGATTTGCATATAGTTAGTAGCGGGTTGCGGGTGTCATAATATAAGCGGGCAGAACAAATACACACCAGCGGGTTGAATAAAAAAATGTAAAAAGAATCAAACGTGGGAATGATAATTGCACATAGTTAGTTGAAGGTGCAATAATATAAGCGCAAAGAACAAAAACGCGCAAATAGTGCGGAAATTTCCAAACTCACTAACCAAAGACAAATATAAAAAGAACCAAATGTGTGCATGTGATTTGCATATAGTTAGTAGCGGGTTGCGGGTGTCATAATATAAGCGGGCAGAACAAATACACACCAGCGGGTTGAATAAAAAAATGTAAAAAGAATCAAACGTGGGAATGATAGTTGCACATAGTTAGTTGAAGGTGCAATAATATAAGCGCAAAGAACATAAACGGGCCAATAGTGCGGAAATTTCTAAACTCACTAACCAAAGACAAATATAAAAAGAACCAAATGTGTGCATGTGATTTGCATATAGTTAGTAGCGGGTTGCGGGTGTCATAATATAAGCGGGCAGAACAAATACACACCAGCGGGTTGAATAAAAAAATGTAAAAAGAATCAAACGTGGGAATGATAATTGCACATAGTTAGTTGAAGGTGCAATAATATAAGCGCAAAGAACAAAAACGCGCCAATAGTGCGGAAATTTCCAAACTCACTAACCAAAGACAAATGTAAAAAGAACCAAATGTGTGCATGTGATTTGCATATAGTTAGTAGCGGGTTGCGGGTGTCATAATATAAGCGGGCAGAACAAATACACACCAGCGGGTTGAATAAAAAAATGTAAAAAGAATCAAACGTGGGAATGATAGTTGCACATAGTTAGTTGAAGGTGCAATAATATAAGCGCAAAGAACATAAACGGGCCAATAGTGCGGAAATTTCCAAACTCACTAACCAAAGACAAATATAAAAAGAACCAAATGTGTGAATGTTATTTGCATATAGTTGTTGCGAGTTGCGGGCGTCATAATATAAGCGGGCAGAACAAATACACACCAGCGGGTTGAATAAAAAAATGTAAAAAGAATCAAACGTGGGAATGATAGTTGCACAAAGTTAGTTAAAGGTGCAATAATATAAGCGCAAAGAACATAAACGGGCCAATAGTGCGGAAATTTCCAAACTCACTAACCAAAGACAAATATAAAAAGAACCAAATGTGTGCATGTGATTTGCATATAGTTAGTAGCGGGTTGCGGGTGTCATAATATAAGCGGGCAGAACAAATACACACCAGCGGGTTGAATAAAAAAATGTAAAAAGAATCAAACGTGGGAATGATAATTGCACATAGTTAGTTGAAGGTGCAATAATATAAGCGCAAAGAACAAAAACGCGCCAATAGTGCGGAAATTTCCAAACTCACTAACCAAAGACAAATATAAAAAGAACCAAATGTGTGCATGTGATTTGCATATAGTTAGTAGCGGGTTGCGGGTGTCATAATATAAGCGGGCAGAACAAATACACACCAGCGGGTTGAATAAAAAAATGTAAAAAGAATCAAACGTGGGAATGATAGTTGCACATAGTTAGTTGAAGGTGCAATAATATAAGCGCAAAGAACATAAACGGGCCAATAGTGCGGAAATTTCCAAACTCACTAACCAAAGACAAATATAAAAAGAACCAAATGTGTGCATGTGATTTGCATATAGTTAGTAGCGGGTTGCGGGTGTCATAATATAAGCGGGCAGAACAAATACACACCAGCGGGTTGAATAAAAAAATGTAAAAAGAATCAAACGTGGGAATGATAGTTGCACATAGCTAGTTGAAGGTGCAATAATATAAGCGCAAAGAACATAAACGCGCCAATAGTGCGGAAATTTCCCAACTCACTAACCAAAGACAAATATAAAAAGAACCAAATGTGTGAATGTTATTTGCATATAGTTGTTGCGAGTTGCGGGCGTCATAATATAAGCGGGCAGAACAAATACGCACCAGCGGGTTGAATAAAAAATGTAAAAAGAATCAAACGTGGGAATGATAGTTGCACATAGTTAGTTGAAGGTGCAATAATATAAGCGCAAAGAACATAAACGGGCCAATAGTGCGGAAATTTCCAAACTTACTAACCAAAGACAAATATAAAAAGAACCAAATGTGTGCATGTGATTTGCATATAGTTAGTAGCGGGTTGCGGGTGTCATAATATAAGCGGGCAGAACAAATACACACCAGCGGGTTGAATAAAAAAATGTAAAAAGAATCAAACGTGAGAATGATAGTTGCACATAGCTAGTTGAAGGTGCAATAATATAAGCGCAAAGAACAAAAACGCGCCAATAGTGCGGAAATTTCCAAACTCACTAACCAAAGACAAATATAAAAAGAACCAAATGTGTGCATGTGATTTGCATATAGTTAGTAGCGGGTTGCGGGTGTCATAATATAAGCGGGCAGAACAAATACACACCAGCGGGTTGAATAAAAAAATGTAAAAAGAATCAAACGTGGGAATGATAGTTGCACATAGCTAGTTGAAGGTGCAATAATATAAGCGCAAAGAACAAAAACGCGCCAATAGTGCGGAAATTTCCCAACTCACTAACCAAAGACAAATATAAAAAGAACCAAATGTGTGAATGTTATTTGCATATAGTTGTTGCGAGTTGCGGGCGTCATAATATAAGCGGGCAGAACAAATACGCACCAGCGGGTTGAATAAAAAATGTAAAAAGAATCAAACGTGGGAATGATAGTTGCACATAGTTAGTTGAAGGTGCAATAATATAAGCGCAAAGAACATAAACGGGCCAATAGTGCGAAAATGTCCAAACTCACTAACCAAAGACAAATATAAAAAGAACCAAATGTGTGCATGTGATTTGCATATAGTTAGTAGCGGGTTGCGGGTGTCATAATATAAGCGGGCAGAACAAATACACACCAGCGGGTTGAATAAAAAAATGTAAAAAGAATCAAACGTGGGAATGATAGTTGCACATAGCTAGTTGAAGGTGCAATAATATAAGCGCAAAGAACATAAACGCGCCAATAGTGCGGAAATTTCCCAACTCACTAACCAAAGACAAATATAAAAAGAACCAAATGTGTGAATGTTATTTGCATATAGTTGTTGCGAGTTGCGGGCGTCATAATATAAGCGGGCAGAACAAATACACACCAGCGGGTTGAATAAAAAATGTAAAAAGAATCAAACGTGGGAATGATAATTGCACATAGTTAGTTGAAGGTGCAATAATATAAGCGCAAAGAACAAAAACGCGCCAATAGTGCGGAAATTTCCAAACTCACTAACCAAAGACAAATATAAAAAGAACCAAATGTGTGCATGTGATTTGCATATAGTTAGTAGCGGGTTGCGGGTGTCATAATATAAGCGGGCAGAACAAATACACACCAGCGGGTTGAATAAAAAAATGTAAAAAGAATCAAACGTGGGAATGATAGTTGCACATAGTTAGTTGAAGGTGCAATAATATAAGCGCAAAGAACATAAACGGGCCAATAGTGCGGAAATTTCCAAACTCACTAACCAAAGACAAATATAAAAAGAACCAAATGTGTGCATGTGATTTGCATATAGTTAGTAGCGGGTTGCGGGTGTCATAATATAAGCGGGCAGAACAAATACACACCAGCGGGTTGAATAAAAAAATGTAAAAAGAATCAAACGTGGGAATGATAGTTGCACATAGTTAGTTGAAGGTGCAATAATATAAGCGCAAAGAACATAAACGGGCCAATAGTGCGGAAATTTCCAAACTCACTAACCAAAGACAAATATAAAAAGAACCAAATGTGTGCATGTGATTTGCATATAGTTAGTAGTGGGTTGCGGGTGTCATAATATAAGCGGGCAGAACAAATACACACCAGCGGGTTGAATAAAAAAATGTAAAAAGAATCAAACGTGGGAATGATAGTTGCACATAGCTAGTTGAAGGTGCAATAATATAAGCGCAAAGAACATAAACGCGCCAATAGTGCGGAAATTTCCCAACTCACTAACCAAAGACAAATATAAAAAGAACCAAATGTGTGAATGTTATTTGCATATAGTTGTTGCGAGTTGCGGGCGTCATAATATAAGCGGGCAGAACAAATACGCACCAGCGGGTTGAATAAAAAATGTAAAAAGAATCAAACGTGGGAATGATAGTTGCACATAGTTAGTTGAAGGTGCAATAATATAAGCGCAAAGAACATAAACGGGCCAATAGTGCGGAAATTTCCAAACTCACTAACCAAAGACAAATATAAAAAGAACCAAATGTGTGCATGTGATTTGCATATAGTTAGTAGCGGGTTGCGGGTGTCATAATATAAGCGGGCAGAACAAATACACACCAGCGGGTTGAATAAAAAAATGTAAAAAGAATCAAACGTGGGAATGATAATTGCACATAGTTAGTTGAAGGTGCAATAATATAAGCGCAAAGAACAAAAACGCGCAAATAGTGCGGAAATTTCCAAACTCACTAACCAAAGACAAATATAAAAAGAACCAAATGTGTGCATGTGATTTGCATATAGTTAGTAGCGGGTTGCGGGTGTCATAATATAAGCGGGCAGAACAAATACACACCAGCGGGTTGAATAAAAAAATGTAAAAAGAATCAAACGTGGGAATGATAGTTGCACATAGTTAGTTGAAGGTGCAATAATATAAGCGCAAAGAACATAAACGGGCCAATAGTGCGGAAATTTCCAAACTCACTAACCAAAGACAAATATAAAAAGAACCAAATGTGTGCATGTGATTTGCATATAGTTAGTAGCGGGTTGCGGGTGTCATAATATAAGCGGGCAGAACAAATACACACCAGCGGGTTGAATAAAAAAATGTAAA
>CALNHX010010307.1:0-41455 GCA_940337035.1 Agriotes lineatus | reverse complement strand
CCCAATATCAAAAATAGACTGTCATGATACACCCCTACAGGTCAATATTGTTTGTTTCTCTTGTAAATAGACCGTTTTCTAAATATATGTTCCATAAAGCCAATTATCTTCCACTTGTATATAAGCTTACAGCTTGTTTTATCCCAAATTATCCTTCCATCTTTTCTTTGGTCTGCCTGGACTACGCCTTCCTCGTGGAACATTATCTCTGGCCACCTTTACTTGTCTAGTGTCTTCCATCCTCGATATGTGTTGGTCCCATTCTGCTCTACGGTTTTTCACCCAGTCTCCTATTTTTTGTATCTTACATTGGTCCCTTATGTCCTCACTTCTTCTCTGGTCTCTTAAGGTGTTCCCAGTGATCCTTCGTAAGATTTTCATTTCTGCTGTCTCTAATGTTTGTTGGGTCTTTACTGTATCTGCGCGGGTCTCTGCTGCATATGTAAGTACAGGTCTTATAACTGACTTGTAAATTCGTGTTTTTGTTTCCACATTTAAGTATTTATTTCTCCATATGCAGTCGTTCAAGCACCCCGATATTTTTAGAGCTTTGTTAGTTTGTTTTTGTACCTCCTCATATAGCATTTTTGCGCTGGTTATTTCAAATCCCAAATAGTTGAAGCTGCTCACTTGCTCAATGACTTGTCCTTGTAACTCAGGTTTACATCTTAGGGGCTCTTTACTAACTGTAAGACATTTAGTTTTGGAAATAGCGACTTTTATGTTGTATTTACTACAGCTTTGCGAGAAGCGGAACAGAAGTCTTTGTAATTTATCTTCGTTATCTGCGACTAATGCCGCGTCGTCTGCGTAGCAAATCATCTTAATGTGATTATTTGTCAATTTGTAGCCTTGCAAAGGTGTTAGATCTGTAATTATTTTATTCATGATCAAATTGAATAATAAAGGACTGAGCGAGTCTCCTTGGCGGATACCCTTGGTTATAGGAATTTCTGCGGTTAATTTACCATTCACCTTAATTTTACTAGTATTATTTTCATATATGTGCTTGATTAATGCAACTAAGTTGTGTGGAACATTATTCTCTTCTAGTATTTGTATTATGTGATGTAGTTGTATATTATCAAATGCTTTTTCTACGTCGACAAAGCAAAAATAAGCTGGTCTGTTATATTCAAATGCTTTTTCAGCTATTTGTCTAATAATAAATATGGCGTCGTTGCATGACCGACCAGTTCTAAACCCGTTTTGTTCATCTCTTATTTCTATAATTTCTGTAAGCTTCTGTGTTATAATTTTTGTAGTTAGCTTTAAGCCAATTATAATAATGTTAATTCTGAGTTAACCAATCAGAACTAGTCTTTAGCTCTGAATCACCTAGACGTTGACAAGGCTACTGAGACTTTTTACACTATTTTATACTCGGTCATTGACAAATATGTGGAAAAGCGAATCCCCAGCAAGCATGTTTACCCAGTATGGTTTTCTCGCTAATTAATTTTATTAATTAAAGAAAAAAAATAAAATCAGAAATAAAATAAAATCATATACGTAATAGGGATTGTGACAAAATTCGTTTCAATTATCTTAGAACAACTATTAAACTGAAAACTGACCCGTGTCTTGCAAAGTATACAGTAAGGATCGAAAACAATATAACATCCAACCCGAAACAGTTTTAGTCGTACGCAAAAGAAAACAAAAAGGTCAACGGGCTGCATTATGCGGTTTACTAGAAACACTAACGTATTAAAATTCGACTATTTCATTGACCAACACAAACTTCAAGAAGTTGCTTATAGGAAAGACCTTAGTGTGACTTTCGATCCAAAGCTAAATTTCAAGAAACATATAGAAACAGTCACAAACAAAGCAAACTCTATGCTTGGTTTTATTTTAAGAATAACCAACTCTTTTTTAAATCTAATGACATTCAAGCTGTTGTATTATGCATATGTAAGATCAAACTTGGAATATGCAAGTGTGGTATGGAACCCTTGCTATGCAGTTCACTGTAGTAGACTAGAAAAAATTCAAAAGAAAAATTGTAAGAACAGTTTGTAAAAGAACTCATACTGATTTGCTTAATTACTCAAGCCGATTAAATTTCTTCAATATAATAACTTTAGAAAATCGTAGAAAATGTTATGACATCGTTATTCCCTATAAAATTCTAAATAATATGTTTAATTATTCTGATTTAATTTCACATATACTTTTTAACGTGCCACAGCTTAGTGCTAGATATTGCCGGTTATTTAAACCTGAATTTTCTAGCACTAATGCAACTCTTAATTCACCGTTTTGGAGGATGATGAAAAATTACAATGTCTTTGCTGGGGATATCGACATCTTTTGCATTTCACTTGCAGTTCTTAAAAAGAAGTTAAACCAAGCCTTTGCACCTATATAAAATTTTTAAACACAACAGATTTCTTAAATTCACAGATTTAGTACAATTAAAATCAGATTTTCGTTTAAATAAATACATTCCCATACTAAACATCTATAGTCTTTGTAAAATTGTACAATCTTTTATAATTTTTGTAGAATTTTTTGTCTTAGTTTTTCATAATTTTCGTAAAACTTTTATAAAATTGAATATTAATTCATAAAACCGTAGTATGAATAAGTTATAGTTGCGACTTATATGATCATGATCCTGATTGTTTTCTAGTTGTAATAAATTTATTGTAATTTGGTAAAATGGGTATGTTTGCATCACAACTTATTTATTTGTATTATAGTTGCGATTGATATGATTATGATCTTGATTATTTTCTAATTGTAATTAATTTATTGTAGTTTGGGAACATTGGTACGTTTGCATCACAACTTGTTTGCTTGTTTATTTATATTTGTTTTTATTCGTGTCAACCTGTAATTGGGCTTGCCTGTTGGTTGACCATGTGTACCCATTAAATAAATAAATAAATTATTTACCCAAAAGTAGTAAGTTAGCATAATTTTTACGTTTTTTATGCGCTTTTTAGGAGAAATATTTTTCAATTCTATCTATTTAAATGGCTTCTAGAAATTCTAATCTAGCTGTTACAAAAATCTTGTATTAATTGTTCTTTTACAGTTGCCGAAATGAGGAGATTTTTCTTTATCCAATTTACATGTTCTAAAAAATCTCTTCATTTAGACAACTTTAAAAGAACATTTACAGTAATTCATTAACAGGGATAGATTAGAGTTACTTGAAGTCATCTAAATAGCTCTTAATTAGAACTGAAAAATATTTCTCCTAAAAAGCGCCTTGCATAAACAACGTAAAAATTATGTAAACATACCACTTTTCGGTAAATAATAAAAAGCGAACGAACTAATTAACATTTTATATTATATTTTCCAATTATAAATTTTTAAAGCCTTCACATAAAAAAATAGATTTTAATATTAAGTCTAGGTATGTGAAATTTTGAAAAACATTTAAAAAATTAATTTTTAGCTAAAGTTGACAAAATTTAGGGGTTTTCTGGCCTTGAAATTGTTCTGTTAGCTAAAAATAACACACTCTAAAAAATCTCATTGAAATCTTACTTCCCGAGTGGTGTAGCTTGAGCAAGCGCCCACGTTCGATCAGCAGAGTTAAGCAACGCTGTCTCTGGTCAGACCTTTGATGGGAGTTCCACGGCTGCATCTCTCGGCGCCTCGTGGTACGGCTATCACGGAAAAACGTTGGTCCCGGCGGTCATACAACATCACGACAGTCGTTAGTGGGGTTGGAAGTTCTCATAATTGCACAGCGACGCCTATAATTGGCTTAACGGATGTTGGCTGAGTGCGAATTAAATAAATAAATAAATAAATAATTTCCGAAAAATATCACTTTTCTTATTTTGACAATTTCGAAAAACTCAATTTTCTAAATAAGTAAAAATCACTCGGTATATATGATAGGGGCTAAATATGTTTTTAGACAAGCACACATTATTGACGTAAAAAGTTTTTTTGAAAAATAAAAAATATCGTTATGGTACCTTCTTGAGATTGATAATTAGCAATTAAAAAGTACAAGAGGGGTTTTATGAATTAGAAGTACCATATAAACATTTGAGATTTGTTTACCGAATGGGAGATTAGATACAGTTACTGTTAAATTGTGAATAGTTTATTAAAAAGGTTCCAGCATATAAGTTGATTTAGTTGTGATAGTTGTTTGGTAACATCAGAGCTTAGATCTTAATTTGTATTGACTGACAAACAGAATAGTTAAGTAAAGTGAAAGTCAAAGTCAAATGATTATCTGAATAAGTCAATTGTGAAATGTTATAATCAAGTATATCATGTAGTACGGTGTAAAATGGTTTTAATGACACTTAAGGGGGGCGGGAGTGTCACTTGCTTTATCATGTCCGGAAGATGCCAACGCTGACCCTGGAAATCGCAAAAACAGGCCAACAGCCACGGCTTGATACGATCAGAGAGATGGGCGTGGTCCTAGAAACGGTACAACATCGGGTAAACGTGACGATATGTATAGGGTGTGGTAAAATAAATGGGCGCCACAGGATTCAGACTTGGTTCTCACGCTTGGCAGAACCCCGAAAGCCAAACGGGGTAGAATTTATGTGTATAGCTTTACGACTCCCAACACTGCGGCGACGAGCGCCCTAACCTACCTGCGACGCTTAAGAGCTTCTTCCAGGCCCCACCTTACACAAATGTTTACACAGTGAATAATTCACCCTGAAAATAAGCATGCACAGGCACGTGGGGAAATCTTACGACAACGTACGGCAAACCGATCTATTGGTCTAACACATGGCTAAATATAAATTATATACACAGGCGCCGACGTTTGTCAGGGTACACAACCAGAGACAAAAATAAAAGAAAGGGACTAGATCTATAGGCCCAGCTGGGGTCACTTTACCTCTAACTTACTGCGAGAATATGAATATTTACATACAGCCCAAAGCGGGTGGCTGGCATTTATCTAAAAGGCATATTTATGATTAGTTACATACAGCTCCAATGCCGGTGGCTGGCATTTATATTTATGATTATTTACATACAGCCCAAAAGCGGGTGGTTGTCATTTATATTTATGAATATTTACATACAGCCCAAAAGCAAGTGCCTGGCATTTATATTTAAGATTACTTACATACAGCCCAAAAGCGGGTGGCTGGCATTTATATTTATGATTATTTAAATACAGCCCAAAAGCGGGTGCTTGTCATTTATATTTATGATTATTTACATACAGCCCAAAAGCGGGTGGCTGGCATTTATATTTATAATTATTTACATACAGCCCAAAAGCAGGTGCCTGGCATTTATATTTAAGATTACTTACATACAGCCCAAAAGCGGGTGGCTGGCATTTATATTTATGATTATTTACATACAGCCCAAAAGCGGGTGGCTGGCATTTATATTTATAATTATTTACATACAGCCCAAAAGCAGGTGCCTGGCATTTATATTTAAGATTACTTACATACAGCCCAAAAGCGGGTGGCTGGCATTTATATTTATGATTATTTACATACAGCCCAAAAGCGGGTTGCTGGCACTTATATTTATAATTATTTACATACAAGCCAAAATCAGGTGCCTGGCATTTGTATTTAAGATTACTTACATACAGCGTAAAAGCGGGTGGCTGGCACTTATATTTATGATTAGTTACATACTGCGCACACTACCCGGTTCAATTATAGTTTACCTGGCTGCGTCGTTTGTGTCGGCAGCTCGGCTACCAGTGCCGAAGAACTGCGGCTATATGCGTGGGTGCTGTACGATCCAAGATCCCCTGACTTGCAGGGCCTGAGGCCGAACCCTCATGGGAAACGAAAACTGTAGAGACCTGTTGATTGCTCGTCCTGAAGACTGGATTCCAGCTACTTAGCGGAACAATTATTGCCCTACAGGCATTCGGAAATTACAGAACGGCGGTCATCGAAAAAGGAGACGCACAAACACCAAAAGCACCACTTGGCACTGTCACGGTCAGCAACGCACTCCCCGAAAGCAATCCAACGCTGTCTCATGCCAGACACGCTGCGGAACGCGGCGTGCAGGGGAAACCTGTTTGCCGCGCTGTCTGACCACCTTCAACCAATCACGAAGGGAACGAGGCCCAGCCGGTAAACCAGCTCGACGAAACTTCTAGAAACAGGCTGCGTGCTAAATCTGTAGAATTTTAAATAAGCTAAGAAAGTAATTATGAGCGACGCTACCAAAACATCTACAATTGATCTAGAATTGGATGCACACTACATGTGAAAGTACTGTTGGATTTGGAAGGGCTTCTAACCATATAGATTTCTACAGTTGAGTTGGATCTTGACGTAGGGAGCATCGAGGTCTTGCGGGCGTCGCAATTGTCCTATAATAATTGAATAAGTAGTATTGTTGTCACTCTTGGAAATAAGGGCATTTCTAAAAAAACCAAGGAGCTTACATTGGAGGTAAAGGCAGTTTGGAAGGCTACCAGCTTGGTGAATGTGACAAGGAGAGACGGTTCCTGTGGACTTAGTTTATGACGGTGCTGTTTGCGTTGGACTTGTAGAGGAGGTGATCAACAACGGTAGCTCCTACAGGAAGTCTTGTTTTACTGAGGTTTCTGGTGGATCAGGAGGACGACTGCTTGTGTTGTTGTGACTGACATCCTATGGGAAGTGCTTCAGTGAGCTTTTAAAAAGGTATATGTTAAATTTAAAACAAATAAGTCCTTAATACTGAGTGAATTACATATTTACTACTTACTTGATAGATATTCGACATAGTTAATATGTGACAGAAATCATTTATTTGACTTTTCACTTTGACAGTTCTCGAAATGTCATAGATATCATGGTGTAAAGAATACAAGGTGAAACGTTCCCGGAGATGCGCAGTCGTTCAGAAAGTAGAGGGGAGATGTCAACCAATCCCCCATGGGCCTACACAGGAAATCTATTATGGCCGCGATCATGGTGTAACCATGGACTCGTTCGTATATTGTTGCTGGCACTGTCAGTCGATGTCAAATTCGAGGTTAGCAGGTTAGGTTTTTCGTCAGTCTGACACCAACTGACGCAAAACCTAACCTCAAATTTGACATCAACAGCTTCTTCAACAATACACTTCGGTACTACCAATCGTGCCATTTGTGGGCCCATGTCCTATTGGGTCAATTTGAGGTCCACCCATATTCTGCGTAACGTTACACCTTGTATTCGTTACACCATGATAGATATAGTTATTTTCATAACAAGCGTCGAAAGCAGCAAATATCGTGCAAGTGTTGATTAGACAAAACGAAGGCGTAGTATAGCATAGCCCGAGTGGATCTACAACACGAGCACAGATATTTGCACTTTTGAGCGAGTTATGAACACCATTTTTTAGATGACCACATAAACCATAGCAACGAATAAAGCAAAAGCGTCTGGATTAATTGAATAACTTTGTGCCGTTACGATATGACTAGTACGATATAATATCGTGCCAGTGTATGAAATTGTCAACTTTTTGCAGTAGGCTGTTGTCCCGATAATGTTACTTTCATATGTGGTAGTCTAAAAAATAATATTTTTAATGTGTGCTGATTAACTATCATAAAATTGATTTGAATATGCATGGACTTAACTTGAGGTAAGAGCATTCATGTCTCAAAGAGCTAGAAAAAGAGACATATTATAAAAGGGCATATATCTAACATTAACTTATAAAAAAATAAAAGTTATTTCAATACAAGAGTAAGGTCATATAAGCTTCAATAATTGAAAAACTATCTGATTTAATTAAATTGAGTAAACTAACATTAAAGCGAGAAGGTGTATACCATAGCAATATTTTTATGACGTAATGTAGCAAATACAATTTTTATGGGTGGTCCAGTTCATTTGTTGAGCAGTATAGTACAGTCACTTCCGAACTTTGCATGCTTATTTATATCGTTAAAACGAAGGACTTTTAATGAGAATTAGAAAGTACCACTTAAAAGAACAATGTAATCTTTACAATGGCATCTTTCGAATAATCGAAGATGAACGTATAGGATATAGGTACCTAATCCTTCATCCAACAGACAACACAGTAAACAATTTTAATCAGCAAATCATTGTTGTAGCATCACAATAACTTCTGTATAAGGATAATTTATATTAAAATTTAAAAAAATATTTAATAGTATAGACTGTATTATTACTTTAGCGTAAATACAAACTTGTGCATAAAAGTCACTAGTTCAAGTAAACTTCCAAAAGTAAGTAAAATAATATATTGATCAAACAAACCTGAAGTTAATAAATTCAGATTTATTTACACATATTATACAGACGATTAAAAATAAACTTGCGTTCATAGAAATTTATGTAAACCGCAGCCCAAAATACTGAGTATCAGAGATTTTTCCCAACTAAATATTGACGACTTCCAGAATTGCTTACAATTAATAAATGCCTTTATTCATATAATATCTACATGAAACAAAATATATACAGGGTGATTCAAATTAAGTGCGCACCATTGCTATCTTTGTTATTATTAATTTTACAAAGTTGGTTAAATTAGCAAACTAGTAGTGTTTTTGGCGCTGATTAATATGCAATTAATAAAAAACAATCGAATAACGAGTTGTGATATAAAAGTCTTAATACACTATTACATTACGCCGTTACATTTGACAGATGCAAACAAATAAACAGCAAACTAATTTGTTGATGCTTTGAGATGATTTAGTAATTTCAAGGCACCACTGATTTGTCTAAAAATGGTATTTTATTTCTTTAAATTTTCGGTTTTCCGAAATGTAAAATGATAAATGCTGGCATAAATGGATACAGAATTTTTTTCTCTACAAAAAACTTCAATACAAGTTTGCTCTAAAATAATTAGGGAAGCAAATATTTTCATATGAAGAAATTACCATTGAAATCCCTATGGTGCGTAAAGCATTTCTACACCCTGTATATAACAGCAATAAGATAACATGAACAATAAGATAACACGTATTGCTTGAGTAAGAAAGAGATAAACATAGTAGCAAATATTCGAGAAGGCTTGACGTTTAATTTAATTATGACATTTGTCAACTAAACATGCCTACTAAAATAATTTTTTCGTATGGCCATCTCTTTCTTACTCAAGCATTCTATTTTGTTATTCATGTTATCTCATTGCTGTTATATACCGTGTGTCCACAGGAGGACGCACCATAGGGATAACCAAATAGAATAGAAAGATCGGCTAATGCTGTGATCGCCGGCACACTAAAACGTTGTTTTCTGGTTTCTGACTCGCCACTGTATGAAACAATATTGTTATAAATGGTACAAGAAAAGGGACGTTGGTCATAGCACTGGTTGATATTTATATTCTATTAGCATTATCCTATCTCTATGGTGCGTACTCCTGTGGACACACGGTATAAGTATGGCCCCATCCGTATTAGTCTTGGACGTTTCTTCGTGTTGAAAATATTTTAGTCAAACAAGCTAATAATGACGCTGATGTCCTCATAATTAGTTGAAACAACAATAGAAGAATTCAACCCAACAAATACAAATATTGTTGTTGGTGAAGATGTTGATTTATTGGTGTTACCCACTGCTCGAACTACAACCGAGAAAATTATTTATTTTTTAAAACCTGGGAAGGCTCAATAGCGATCGGAAATATTTTCCTCCAAAAGTTTATCCGCCTATCCAAAATGCCAAAATCACATCCTATTTTTGCATGCAATTACTGGCTGCGATACGACATCAGCAATTTTCAGGAGGGGTAAAATAAAAGTTTTTAAATTATTTGAAAAACAAAACTTAGTGGATTGTGCTAAAATTTTCGAAGAAATTAACGCTACTCCAGAAGCTTGAATCACCAACGGAATTCGCTTCCTTCTTTCTATATATGGAGCTCCAAAAAAAAATTACCTGCTTAGATAAGTTTAGATATAAATCTTTTGTAAAACAGACTCGTAACAAGAAACGAGTACAATTATTACCTTGCCTTCCCCCAAGCTCTGCTTCTGCTCATCAACATCTTTATCGAGTATATTATCAAGTGCATGTGTGGCTTGGTAATCAACTGAACCCAGAAGACTGGGGTTGGAAGTTAACTAACGATACGTTGGAACCAATCGAGACTTTACTTCCACCTGCAACAGAAAAGCTCCTCAATGCTATTTTTTGCAACTGAAAAAAGGGTGTACTTCTAAATGCGGCTGCAAAAAAGTCGGATTGTTTTGTTCAGCAGTATGCACCAGTTGTCAAGGTCAGTCCTGCTCCAATGTTGAATCTCTAACAGAAGAGGATTCTTACATCAGCGACGAGACAACTGATGCTTCGCTGTTACAACAATTCACTTGTACCCAGCAGGAAGAACCAGAAGCAGAAGAAGAAGAAGAAGAAGGAGAATGAGAAGAAGAAGAAGGAGAATGAGAAGAAAGAGAAAACAACACTTGAAGTTCCATTAGATAATTAGATCGTGGAATAGGCCTACCGGGGAAACCACGTTAAAAAATCCACGCCAAGTACACTACCTCACAGGTGACGTGGAAACGTGTGCATATTATGGAGAACACGACTTTTTCAACTTCTAGAACCGCTATATCTCCGAAATGGCAATTCTTAGGAAAAAAAGTGCAAGAACAATTTTTATAGATAATTGCATGATCTACAATTGTCTGACATATTTTTATGATAAAACTGACCGTTTGGCTGAAAAATGCAAAAAACCCATTTTTCGAACTTTGACCTCGAATAAATTTTTTTGCACACGGTATCGATGGGTATTTTTCACAATTTGTTTATGATGGTGTTCTCAGCAGTTGTACCAATATTCAGCTTCTTGCGAATTATTGTAACCTTGAATGTCTATTTTGACCGGACTAATAGTCTTTATTTGTTTATTTAGTATATGACGCTTCTGAAAAATTTGTCGAAGATTACAGCAGACACTTTGTGAACAATTGCTTTTATGCTTATTAAAACGTAATGTTGAATCAATCGTTAATCCCAAACTTTTAGGTTGTTCAACTATAGGAAGTGTGTCCTTACCAATGTATAGATTGAAGTGATTCTTTGCATAATTTACGAAATTTTTCTTTCCAAAAAGCATGACTGTATATTTGTGAGGATTTAGTTTTAGAGAGTGTTTATTAGAAATGTTAATTTTTGTAAATCTTGATTTATTCTAGAACAAGCATGAGAAAGATCTTCAATTTCGAAAGACATGTATAATTGGAATCATCAGCATAAAAATGGCATTCTGTCGATTGTAAGACTAAAGAAAAATTTGAAATATAACTCGACTTCGTCTCGGCTTTGAAACTGCCAGCCGCGGCTTTATTCATATCATATGCTGTATTGCCTTATTAAACAAATAGCTATTTTTGTACACTGGTCTGGTAGCAACCATCTACAAGCTTAGCAGAGGTACGTTTTTATGGCCTAGACCGGTAGCACTTAGCAGCGCCTGTTATTCGTATTATACTGTTGGCAGTACTGACGCATATTGTTACTGGCACTGTCAGTCGATGTTAAATCCGAAGTTAGCAAGTTAGGTTTTTCGCAAGTCTGACACACACTCACTCAAAACCTAACCTCAAATTTGACATAAACAGCGTCACCAACAATACACTTCAGTACTGCCAAACGTATAACAAGAATCACAGGTTTTTAAAACAGTTTGGAATAATTCTTTAATAAAATTAAAATGGTTCTTGTTTTTGTTCACTATACAAAAAAATGTATGCGATACACAGCCAGTATTCGCGTTTATGCGCTCGCTCGACCTTGATGTATAGTACATAAATGCTTAGCTACCGGCCTAATGTCGTAATAGCTATTTACGTTATTAGACCGGCAACATTTTTATGGCCGCGCCAATACTTTACAGGTTGAGCCCGTAGGGCGAGACCTGTATGTTTGGCAAGGCCATAAAAATGCTACCGGTCGTGTATCGTATAAGATTTTTTAGGATACGAGTCCGGTAGATAAAATTTACCCTCCGGTAGTTCTACTACTGGTCTAGGCCGGTAAATTTTATCTACCGGACTCGTTTGTAACTATGTAAACGCTAGTTACCAATGCAGTATCCTAAAAATAACTATTATTTATATGAAACCTGTGCTGTGCAGTACCCAGCTCCTTTGCGAAAGCCTGTATAAATTCTTAAACGAATTAATGTTCTGTATATTAGAAGAAGGGTTGAAGTGTCAGTGCCTCATTTGTAATTCGCAAACGCTTTCAGAATGCTTCGTTTTGCACTTATTTTACTTTAGGGTTATTAAGGTGTACAGACCAGATTAATCTCTTATCAAAACACATTACAAGTAGTTTAATGTGGTAGTTATATCGAATTATTTGGTTGTGAAGCGTTAATTGTGGTTCTTGGTTGCTGCGCTATTTTTTCCGAAAGTGTATAGCCGTGGTCTTGCAAAGCGAAGACTTGAATCCTGACAGTTTCGATCATTCTTCTAAGCTGAAAATTGCTCTTTGAAGATGATTCTCAGTTGACGTAAGGTTCTACCCTTGCAGTAAATCGTTAGGTCGTCAGCGAATAGACAAACGTTGACTGGATACGTGATGTTACATGTTATGCCTTTATTGCCACAAGAAAGAGAGTAACGTTTAGAGTGGATCCTTGCATTTTGTTGAATCATCGTACTGGAATAGCTGCCGTTGCATTTGACTTCTTTCACGAAGTTCTTCATGAAGGCTAATATATTACCATTCAAGCTGTGGTTCTTAAGGATGTTGATGATTCGAAATCTCTATGCCATGTCGAATGCTTTCTGCAGCTCAAGTATAGAGCTATCAGATGACACTTATATCTTCTTCTAACTAAATAAGGGGTTCATATGTACATCTGCTTTGCCGAAAGCCGCTTTGATATTTTGATAGTACATTATGATGTTCAAGATACCAACATACTCTGTAGTTTACCATTTTTCCGTTTTTATAACGTCACGTGAGAGATATCGGTCAGTAACGGAGGATCCGATTTGTCTTTCCCGGTTTATAAATCGGTATTACTATTACCCCTTGCCAAACTTGGGGAAATTGATGGTTCTTCCAACGAAGGCTATGCATATCAAACAATTTAGATATGGCTTTTTCTGATACGCTGCGCAGAAATATGAATATACTGTCTGACCCGGGCGCTAAATTGAGACATGTAATGCATACAAATTCGCACATGGTTATAGATAAATTAATGACATTGCCTGTGTAACAGTTTCTGTAGTTTTCTTGATTGCTACAAATTCGCGATCATAATTTTCATCATTAGATGTATCCGAAAATGTAGTAGCTAAAGTTTCAGCTATTTGATCTGTGGAAGTTCTAAACTGTGTTATTGCGCACAAGTCCTTAAATTTCCCGTGGTAATGTGGTATCTTTGAACTGGCAAATTTTCTTCCATACCTCATATGTACTTGTATTTACATTTAGAGATGCTAAGAGGGTAGGGTGATAATTGGTTAGCCTAACAATGACCGGGTTTATGTTTTCAAAATTATATTTCTGTTTCAACATAGCCTCTTAAACGCTCCATACATTCTGTCCAGCGATGTTCTAAGACTTCGATCACATGACAGAAGGTGTTTTAGTCAAGGTCTGAAAATAAGCGTCAATAGTGGCATTGACCTTTACAAAGACTGAAATTTCTATCGGAAAATTTTCAGCTTAGGGAATAAGTGGAATTCAGAGAAAGCCAACTAGAGCGAATAGGGCGAGTGCGGAACCAGATCGTGCTTTGATTCGTTGACTTGAGCCATTGCAGTAACTCTAGTGTGAGGAAGTGCATTATCCTGGTAAAAAAGAAAATTTTCTTATGCGCGAAACCTGACCTTGTTTGTTAAATATTTTGGTGCAATTGATACAAAAGGTTAGCATGCCCTGTTTATCGTGTGTTCCTGTAGAAGGAAATCGATCATTAAAACATTTTTTGTATTGCAGAAAACCGATGAGAACACCATGCCAGCTGATTTTAGGGCCATTGTTTCCCCAGGAGCCAAAAAACTAGTTTTTTTTTAAATTTAATTTATTAACTATTTGCAATCTGTCTACACAATAAGCAAATCTAATAAATATGTACTTAAATATGGCTCGAACTGGCGTGGGGATTAAAGTCCAATGACTTAATCCTAGAGATTACATAAAAAATATAAATTTGTTGATTAGACTACTACATGGTAACAAAACCTTAAATACTAGATAAACCTACACGGTAGGTCAAGTGGATTAACTCGACTTAGTCTTTGAATATCCATATAGATAATAGACTTGTCCGGGACGCTGGTCCGTCCGGGACGCTGTTTCAGCAGCCAAATCGTAAGAGATAGAGAAAAAATCTGGTGTGATACACTCACACAACTTCCTTTTACAGTGATCTTATAATTAGTCAAAAATTTCATTTTTAATTTTTAACCATTTGTTAAAAATTTTCAAAAATTACAAATTCTACAAAAACGGTACAAAATTGAGTGTTAGTTGAAGAGACAAATTTTCTCTAGAATTTTAAGGTGAATTCAAAAATGTAATAATATACCGGGTGTTTTATTTAAAATAGGAGTTAATAAAAAAAATAGAAAAAAAAACAAAAGAAACCCACTTTAGAAGTATTCAACTGGAAAATCACCTATCTCACATCAATACACATTAAAAATGTAAGAAAAATGTAAAATTTAAAAAAAATCGTTAGAGCCGTTTTTGAAAAAATCGAAAAAAACTGAAAAATCACAAGAGTAAACACCTACTTCCGGTTATGCGATTTTCTTCAAAAGCTTGCTGTCTCATCTGCATAGTACACAAAACTTATATATGAAGTTTCAATGCCATACCTCTTTTCGTTTTTGAGATATTCTGTTCACAGACACACACACAGACAGACAGACAGACACACAGACAGACAGACCAATGAAAAAAAATATGTTTTTTGGGATCAGGGGACTCTAAAACGTGAAGATCTGTTGAAAACTCAATTTCGAATTTTTGGGGGAATCCAATACTTCCTTTATAGTAGTAAAAGGAAGTAAAAAGTTATTAAAGTTATATGTTTGAAATGGTCATGTCAGGTCAGGAACTGAATTTCAGTCACGTGACACTTCCGGTTTTCGAGAAATTACGTGATTTCCGTCCGTCCGGGACGCTGTTTCAGCAGCCAAACCGTAAGAGATAGAAAAAAAAGTTGTGAAAGTTATATGTTTGGAATGGTAATGTCAGGTCAGGAACCGAATTTCAATCACGTGACACTTCCGGTTTTCGAGAAAATAAAATATTTAAAAAAATATTATTGTTTTTATTTAATACGCGTTCTATTTGAAAAACGGTCTTTTTTGTTTTATTAAATGAGACATTTGTTTCACTGGTTGCTAGTCTGAACTATTATCAAGAAGATTTAATGCTAGGTGATTACTATAAGACTCTAATTTGCTTAAACAGTTTTCACTATATTTAGTAATTGTTTTTTTACTGTTGTCCACATTCAAATCTCACAAGATGTCAACATTTCTTAAATAGTAAGGAGCGTCACACATAGCACGTAACACTTTTGCCTGAAATCTTTCAATAATTTAAACGTTGGTGTTTGCTGCTGAGCGCCATAGCTGGATGCCATAGGTCCAGATTAGTTTAAATGCAACATTATAAACCAGAAGTTTGTTGCGGAGTGACAATTTGGATCTTCTTACGAGAATCCAGTAATGTTTACTAAACTTAATCCCCAGTTGTTTTCTTTTATGCCATATGGGATGTCTACTATGTTAAACCTTTTTCGAAATGCATGCCCAGGTATTTCACATCTGAAACTTGAGGCAATGGTACGTTATTAATACAGACGTTATAAATAGTTGTTAACATAACCTTACCTTTGCGAGGTACTTCTTTGATAATTTATCCCGTTAATAAATCAAATCCAGGGGCCTTGTTTGAATGTAGGTTTTTTAAAATTATTTCGCTAACTTCCTTAACACTACAAAATTTTGGCATCGGAGACATTTGATATGGGGTATCTCTCTCTAGTCGTTAATCTTCAGAAGTGAAGAGTCGTGATTTGTGCGTGGATATATGTGGATTTCGTCAATTAGTTGACGTTCTTCGCGATGTCTCTCCATGAGTTCCGGTCTTTCGCTGATTTGATGTTGCTCTGTAGATTTTTACCGGCCAGATCGCTTAACCCTTTCGGTACTGCGGGGACCTATGTGTCCCACGAAATTTCAAAAAATCCTAATGGTATCTATTTGTCCCTCAAAGTCATGGACCTAACCGTATTTCTAAACATTTCTTTGTGATATGCAACCAACAATACGACATTATAACCTCACATTTTCAAGAAAGAGCTGGTTTTGTACGTCGTGATCCAGTGTTTTTCTGCTGTGCTACGGATTTAGTGATTGTGGATACAAAAAATTAGTCCAAAGAAGTTCTGGGAGCGTTCTTTGTCCAAAGTAAGTAAAATTCCCAGTAAAAGCTATTTTTTGTCATTGCATTCGCACAATTTTTGTAATGGGACACCGATGTCACAGTAGTCTTTCTATCTGGGTCACCGGTGTCCCAGTAGTCGTTCATCTCGACTTAAATAGTAACAATAGTTCTATTGATTGCAGGCCCTAAATTATGGCCAGACGTGTTCTAACTAAAAACGAATTACAAAAAATCGCTGAAAATCTGAGTGATGTTTCCGAACCAGAAGAGCCTTTTTCTGGTTGAGACTCTGATGAGTACCTACCCAGTAACAAAGATGAAGAAAAATGTTCAAATGGTGATGTAAGTTCGGATCAAGAAGAATATCCTTCAGAAAATTCTGAAGAAGATTCTGGAAAAGGTCTCGAAAAAGAAGTTCCTGAAGAAGAGGAGGAAAAATCAGACGCAGATGACGACCAGCCTGACCCTGTACTGTGGAAATAACCATATGCCGGATTCAAACCAAAGCATAAAATTCCAAATCAAAGGGAAGGAGTGGTCACTTTGAATGTTGGACCAGGTTCGAGTGAATTTGATGTATTTCTAAAATTATTTCCGCGTTCTTTATTTATGCACATCGCTCGCTGCACCAATCTGAGACTTGGTTTACGCCAAAACAGTAAAAATAAAAAACTAAACGTGAAAGAAACTGATCAGTATGAAATAATGATTGTGCTTGGTTGTACCAAGGTTATGTGCTATAACAAGCTACCCAGTATAAAAGATTATTGGTCAAACAACGAGTCTCTTGGCAACCCTGTCATAAAAAGGGCTATAGCACGCGACCGATGTTGCTATTTACTAAATGTATTACAATGATCCTGAAAAGCCAGCTAATGCATCTAAGACATACTACTTAGATGAAGTAGTTTCATGTTTGAAGTATACTTTTCAAAAAGCCAGAACAGAAAGTTCCCATCAGTCCATTGATGAAACCATGACTAAATTCAAAGGATGGTCTTCCCTAAAACAGTATATTCCACTAAAACCATAAAAAGGGGAATAAAAATGTGGCAGAGATCTGTCTCTTTTACCGGGTACATATACGACATCAACATCTACTCTGGCAAAGAAACTGAAGCTGTAACGGGTACTCTAGGGGAACGTGTGGTGAGAAAACTAGCAAGTACAATACGTTCTCCTGATGTGTGTCTCTTCTTTGATAGGTTTTTTACATCTGTCAAATTATTGAGTGAACTAAATTGGCCGTGTGTGAGTCAGATTTCCAAGTTTTGACCGAAGGTATTATGAGCACCAGATGGCAAGACACTAAAAACGTGCTGCTAATGTCAAACTGTCATGATACATCTACTGGACTTACCAGGAGAAAACTCCGAACTTGTGAACATTGTTTGCGCATGACTGCCTCTGTAGATGCTAGAGGGTTGGGGGTAAGTGCGCTTGCTTGTGACGAGGAGTCGAGTTTTTACCATGTACGAGGGAAGAAGGAATGGATTTTAAAATAAATATACAGTCCACTTTAAAGTTCGTTATTATTGGCCCCATTGGCCGAAACATTGGTCCAATCGATCCGGATAGGAAACAGTAGTGCAATAATAAGGAACCGGCCGCTGGGTTAAGAAGATTAATAATTTGGAACATCGGAGGCAGCAACCATAGGCGTCTGTCCATTCCACCAGGGTTCCATCATCGCAAACCAGGGTCCAGTGTTCCACGGCTGGGAGCGGAAAGCAGCAGCTACAATTGCATGTCCGACGGTCCTCCAGTCCGTAAGTTTAATAATCCATTCCTAATTTTACCCCAAAATTATCCATTTGTTTATAACTCGTGCTCAATCTGCTTCAGTAATGGTCGAAAACGAGGTTACGATTAATTCATTAAGGGCTAGGCGCGGCATAATTAAAGCCAACGTAACACGCCTAAGAACTTATTTTGACAATGTTGATAAGGATTCAGTATCTGAAACTATTATTGCTCAATTAAATCATAGGCTAGAAAAAACTGAACCTTCATGGGATGAATTTAATGAAGTTCAATACCAAATTGAATTGCTTGAAGAGTCAGAAAATCATGAGGTTGAGCGGGAACAGTTTGAAAATGCATATTTTAGTATTATAGGAGATATAAAAGTATTATGTACACTTTTCGATTCTAATAAAATAAATAATTCAAGTCCAGGGTCAATTCATAGTGGCATCAACAGGTTCGGTGCATCTAATAATAATAATTCAATACAATTGCCACATATAAAATTAGCTAATTTCAGCGGTCAATATGATGGCTGGTTAGAATTTAGGGATGCATTCAAGGCTCTTGTTGATAGCAATGAATCTTTATCGGAAATTCAGAAGTTTTATTACTTACGGTCTTCTCTTGAACGGGATGCAGCAGAAATAATTAAAAATATTCAGGTATCTGCAGCCAATTATAAAAATGCATGGCAGCTCTTAATAGACAGATATGAGAATAAACAATTAATGATTCACAATCACATTAAGGCCATTTTTGACTGTCCTGCTATTAATAAGGAATCTCATATCGAACTTAGGAAATTATTTGATAATGTCACTAAACAGTTACGTTCCTTAAAAACGCTAGGTGAACAAACAGAGCATTGGGATCGATTAATAATATATATATATTAACCAATAAATTTGATTTAGTTACACGCCGCGACTGGGAATCGTATAAATATGAAAACGAATTGCCATACATGTCAGATATGAATAAATTTCTGAAATCAAAGTGCGACATTTTAGAAAAACTTGAAATTCATAAAATGGAGAAACATAATAAGGGTCAATTTAATCAAGCAAATTATAAAAAATCTCCAACAAATAGTTTCGTCTTCAGTACAAATAATCTAAAATGTTACTATTGCCATCAAAATCACCCAATTTACAAATGCGATTCGTTTCTAAAATTAAGCATAGTCGCCAGAATTGCAGCTGTAAAGAAACTTAAAATTTGCCTGAATTGTTCACGGGCGTCTCATCCTTCGTGGAACTGTCCCGTTCGCAGATGTTTTAAATGCAATAAGCCCCATAATTCTTTGTTGCACTTGGAGCATAACGGTTCTGTTATCCTTGAAAATTCCAGTACTTCGGAAATTGTCCCTTCGACGAGCACTTTGCCAAATCCCGCAGGTACACAGGATGCTTCATTGTTACCAAATTCTTCAGTAAATAGTCACGTAGTTGAACAAAATAAGGCAGCATTAGCAGTGGCGTCACAAGTGCTTTTATCAACTGCTATAATCAAAATTAAAACTAGTAATGGATTCATTAAATGCCGTGCTTTATTGGATAGCGGCTCACAAAGCAATTTTGTTACTGCAGCTTTAGCTAGCAAATTAGGAATTAAATTATCTAGGATTAATCACGTTATTAAGGGTGTAGGCGAAACATTGACAAATATAAGCAGTCAAATAAATATTTCGGTTATGTCCCTACATAATGATTTTAATATAAACATTAATTGTTTAGTCATACCAAAAATTACCGAAACATTACCGTCAATTTCGTTTGATAGGAATATACTCAATCTCCCAAATAATTTAATATTGGCAGATTCTACCTTCAACGTAGCAAGCGAAATTGATGTCTTATTAGGTTCAGATACATTTTGGTCTATTTTATGTACAGGACAAAAACGTTTAGGTCAAAATCTGCCTGTATTACAGAACACGCAATTTGGCTGGGTTATAGCTGGCAATTTATATATTAATTCCAAAATAAATAGGTCAGTAAGTTGTTTGAATGTTATAAAAGAAAATTCAATTGATGACCAAATCGCAAGATTTTGGGAAATAGAGGAAGTCGATACTAACAGCTCACATTTATCGGAAGCTGAGAAATATTGTGAAACTCATTTTAATGAAACTACCAAACGTAGTTCCGATGGTAGATTTATTGTTAAGGTTCCTTTTAAACAATCATTAATTGATTTAGGAAATTCTAGGGAAATGGCTCTTAATAGGTTTTATTCATTAGAAAGAAAACTTAACAAGGACCCAATTTTAAAGAAAGATTATATAAAATTTATGCATGAATATGAAAATTTAAATCACATGCACGAATTAACTGACAATAGTAACACAGAAGGTTATTATTTACCGCACCATGCGGTTATTAAATCAACAAGTTTGACAACAAAATGTCGTGTAGTCTATGACGGGTCCGCGCTGACGGATTCCGGATTATCATTGAATGATGTTCAATTTAGCGGTCCCACTTTACAACAGGATATATTTTCGATTCTTGTACGATTTAGGAAACATAAATATGTAATGACAGCCGACATTTCAAAAATGTACAGACAAATATTAATCAGTAAAGAACAACGAAGGTATCAAAATATATTTTGGCGCTTGAATTCAACGGACAAATTAAAATGTTTTGAACTAAACACTGTAACGTATGGTACTGCATCTGCTCCGTATCTAGCAGTTCGATGTCTCACTCAGTTGTCAATTGAAAACAAGTCACTTGCACCATTGGCATGTGATGCAATAAAAAATGATTTTTATGTAGATGATCTTTTGAGTGGAGGGGATACAGTATCAGAGGTAATACAGTTACAAAGGGAAATCACACAAATATTACAAAGCGCTGGTTTTGAATTACGCAAATGGCTTTGCAATGATAAAAATTTGTTGACCGAATTTCAAATAGAGGAGAGTTTAGAAGCAAGTATTTTACATATAGGTGAAAATGAATGGAACAAAACTCTTGGAATATTTTGGAATCCAACCGATGATGTTATTCAATATTCTGTGTGCAATTTAAAAATGACCAACCAAATTAGCAAACGGTCAATTCTGTCTGTTATATGTCAAATATTTGACCCGCTAGGATTGCTAGGGCCTATCATAATTGTGGCAAAGTTAATCATGCAGGAATTATGGAAAGAAAGGGTTGCTTGGGATGGATCTGTTCCGCAAGGTATATACTGTAAGTGGTCCAAATTTATGGCAGAACTAAACATGATAGACAAAATTAAAATACCGCGGCATGCTGTAATTTCTAGTTATGTAACAATTGAACTGCATTCTTTTTGCGATGCTTCAGAAAGGGCCATCGGAGCGTGTATATATATTCGCTGCGCTACAGACTCGCAACATTTTTCATCAAAATTGTTATGTGCGAAGTCCCGGGTTGCACCTTTGAAAACAATTAGTCTTCCAAGATTAGAATTATGCGGGGCTCTATTGTTGGCGAAATTATCAAAAAAGACCTTGAGTACATTAAATACACAGTTTCACAAAATGTATTTTTGGACCGATTCGTTAATTACATTAGCGTGGATAAAGGGGGAATCAACCAAATGGAAAACATTTGTAGCAAATCGTGTGTCAGAAATACAATCATTGACAGACTCTAATGCATGGAATCATGTAAAATCAAAGGAAAATCCTGCAGATTTACTATCTCGTGGTGTTAATGCACAAGTCCTTGTTGAATCAAGATTGTGGTGGTGCGGCCCAGATTGGCTCAGCGATGGTAGTCACAAGTTTCAACCACTACAAGAACTAATTTTAAATGATATTCCTGAGCAACGCAACGTAGCATTAACAATCATTTCAGAACCCAGTCAGTTGAACAAGCTAATTAATAAATATTCCTCACTGCAAAGGTTGCAACGCGTAGTCGCCTATATGTTAAGATTTGTGAAAAATGTTAAATCGGCTTCAAGCAATAGGCAAGTAGGTTTCTTAACAGCTAGTGAGCTGGACAACGCGTTAATGACATTGGTCAAAGGTTGCCAAAAGGAATGCTTTCCTTATGAATATCGCCAGCTATCAAATAATAAAGAGTTAAATAGTAAAAGCCAAATTTTATCTTTAAACCCATTCATGGAAGGTAACATCATACGCGTAGGTGGTAGGTTAAATAAGGCAGACCAGCCATACGACAAAAAGCACCCAGTTATTTTGCCAAAGGGTCATCGACTAACTGAGTTAATTTTAAATACTCAACATCAAAAATTGTTGCATTGCGGTCTTCAAAATTTATTATGTAGCGTAAGGGAACGATTTTGGCCGATTTCTGGTCGCAGTACTTGCAGACAGGTTATTAGAAAATGCATTACTTGTTTTAGAGCTAAACCAGACTCTCCAAATTACATCATGGGTGATTTACCTAAAAATCGCGTAAATAGCTATGCTTCTTTTGAAAATGTAGGAATTGAGTTCGGTGGCCCTCTAATGATAAAAGATATATCTACGCGAGGAGCAAAAATAACTAAAGCGTATATATGTTTATTCGCTTGCATGTCGACAAAGGCTGTACACTTAGAATTAGTATCAGAATTAACTACGAGAGCCTTTATAGCAACTCTATCTAGATTTGTAAGTAGACGGGGAAAACCCACTCACATTTATAGTGACATTGCACTAAATTTCGTTGGTGCTAACAATGAGTTGACCAGGATGTATAATTTTTTAATGGAACACGAAAGAAACATTTTTGATCACTTGGCAAATGATGGCATTTCATGGCACTTTATTCCCGCTAGATCTCCGAGTTTCGGTGGTATCTGGGAGGCTGGGATTAAAATAACTAAACATCATTTATTGCGTATTGCAGGCAATAATTCACTTACTTTTGAGCAAATGAATACCTTACTGGTTCAGATTGAGGCAGTTTTTTAATTCCCGTGCCCTCTGTCCCTTATCCTCAGACCCGGAGGACTTGTCGGCCTTGACGCCGGCACACTTTCTGATAGGAAGGTCGCTAACAGCCATCCCGGAACCAACTCACTAGGAAATTCCACAAAGCCATTTGAACATTTACAAACCGATCCAAGCAATGGTTCAACATTACTGGTCCAGGTGGCAGAAGGAGTACCTTTCTGAACTACAAGTCAGAACCAAATGGAGGAAACATTTTAAGGAGGTACTGAGGACAGGTTCCTTGGTTCTTATAAAGGACGACAACTTACCTACCCTCAACTGGAAGCTAGGAAGGGTTTTATCGCTACATCCAGGAAGTGACGGTGTGGTTAGGGTAGTGTCGTTAAAGGTGCGCGGAGGTACAATAAAGCGAGCAGTGAATCGGATTTGTGTTCTGCCGATTGAGTAAAAACATTACACATTACATGGACTGAACGGACATTTAGATTAAATTAATTAATATTTGATTTCAGTAGTGATAAGTTATTATTGTTATTAGACTTAAGACGTTAATTATTTGTTATGTTTGTTTTGAAAGCAACCTTTCAAGGCGGGGAGTATGTTTGCGCATGACTGCCTCTGTAGATGCTAGAGGGTTGGGGGTAAGTGCGCTTGCTTGTGACGAGGAGTCGAGTTTTTACCATGTACGAGGGAAGAAGGAATAGATTTTAAAATAAATATACAGTCCACCTTTAAAGTTTGTTATTATTGGCCCCATTGGGCGAAACAAACATGTTGAGTTTGAATGTCCTAAAGCTATTATCTTCTATAATCAATTCATGGGAGGAGTGGACTTGTCGGATCAAAAAGTATCTACCTATGACTATGACCGCAAATCCGCTAAATGGTGGCGAAAAGTTTTTTATAAATTACTAATGTCTGCTATTGTGAATTCATGGATAATACACGACGATATATATAAGAAAAAAAGCACTTTACTGAGTTTTTTGGTCCCATTGGCTGAACAACGAATCGAACATGGTAGATCCAAAGCAAGAGTAAAGAGACGCTTAAGTGGTCGCTCTGGAAGAATTTCTAAACGTCAGAAAAAAATGATAAATGTCGGGGACCATTTGCCAAAGCAAGTTGCAACTAGGAGAAGATGTTATCGGTGCTCTCCCACTAAGAAGGAAACTAGAACCAAGACCATTTGTGTTGCATGCGACTTGCCTCTGTGTAAGATGTGTTTTTTACCTCATCATTCTTAGTTTTTAAAATCATACTTTGTAATTGTTTCAATAAAACATAACTTTAGACTTCTTTCATTTATTACTAATGGGACAAATTGGTCCCAAAACAAAACACTACTGGGACACAGTTGTCCCATGTCCATCCGCAGGACTTACGGATATAAAAAAAATTACATCATCTTTCTTTCACCATTAGAAGCCTATTGTTACATTCTTAACGTTCGGGCTATTCAAAATTATACGACACACATGGGTTCAAATATTTATTTACACTATTGGATTAATTATTGTTATTTACAAGCACATGCGAGAATTATCAAGCAGATTACAAATTACTTTTAAACTACGGCACTATTTCTAACAACTATTATTATTTATATCACTCTTAAACACTAACGATTATATATTTATTTATTTCTATTATTTATGTTCATATGTACACGCGTTTTTATTTATATGGGGGCTTCTAACAAGCCTCGACGTGAGTTCGAACTGCCGCAGAATTATTTCAGAACTGCCCTGTGGGTGAACTCCGCCCGCTTATATATCGCGCCAGTAAATTCTTCCAGAAGCCTCCAGATAGTGTCGATATTCACTAGAAACTCCAGATAAAAGCATGACGCATCTGACCTCCGGCGCGCGTGAGTCACGCACTGCACCTGGCTCCAGATTTATCCGAAAGTCTGGAACTCTGTGACACATCACACCTGCTCCTGCCGGCAGCCTCCGATTCCCTCGTGCACATCTGCTCTCAAGGCCGTTCTTGCGTTCGTTACACTGCCCCCGCCTTAGATCGTTCTGTCCCAGAACGAGTTGCGTCGGGTGCCTGTCTTCTCGCTCTTGTGGGGTCCGATGGCGGTACTTGCAGGCGGTGCCCTTCTTGCACATGGACTGGCTGAGGAAGCAGCAGCCCACCGTGGTCTCCAGGCTTCGCAACAGCACACCTCGATCTGGACGCCGGTTATCTCTTGTACTGCCGATCGGTAGGCCATCAGGAACAGGTGCATGTACTGGCCCCAGTCACGCGGATGCTCGGAAACGCCCTTGGACAGATGCTTCTCCATGGTTCCGTTCATCCTTTCCACCATGCCGTCCGATTGAGTATGGAGGGCAGTGGTCCGGGTCTTGCGTATCCCCAGTAGCTTACAGACGTTCTGGAACGGTCCAAACTCGAAATTCCGGCCCTGGTCGGAATGTAACTCCAGGGGGACTCCAAAACGGCTGAAGCACTCCTTCACCAGAACATCAGCGACAGTACCGGTCTCTTTCTTCGGAACGGCGTATGCTTCGGGCCATTTGGTGAAGTGGCCCATGCACACCAAGATGTATTTATTTCCCGCTTCGGTTTCGGGGCATGGTCCGGCGATGTCAATGGCTATACCCTCGAACGAACCACCGACGTTGTACTGCCACCTCGGAGCTCTACGTCTTCCAACAGGTCCGTTTCCCGTAGCGCATGCTTCGCACCTCCGGCACCACTCTCGGACGTCACCTTCGCAGCTGGCCCCGTAGAACCTCTCTTGGACCTCTTGCAACGTCTTCTTCAATCTGAAGTGTTCCCCAGAGGAGCCATCATGCAGATGGCGCAGTACCTCGGCCATTCTACTCCTTGGAACCATCGATCGTGATCTCGTTGCCCCACTGTCCTCATCTTCCAAGATTCTAGTCAGGACGTTGTTGTCCAGCTGCAAGGAGTCCCATTGCGCCCAATAAGTCTTCATCGTTGCGTTGGTGGTGGAGACCTCCTGCCAGGTAGGTCGACGGCCATCTTGCTTCCCGGATATAACCGTGCCTAAGTCGGGGTCGTTCTCCTGGCTGCTCTGCAACTCGTCTGGCTCCCACGAGTCGTCGACTACAGTGGTACGATTGGCGGGTACCGCACGACTCTCCAGTGTCGAACAGTGGCCGCAGTCCGCAGGGCAGGGCCCCTGGACAACGCATCGGCGTTGCGGTGGACGGTGCCAGGTCGATGATTTATTCCCAAGTCGAACTCTTCTAGGCGCTCGATCCACTCAGCCACCTGTCCTTCAGGGTTCTTGCACTGCAACAGCCATCTCAGAGCAGGATGGTAGGTCCTCAGCAAGACTCTTTTGCCAAACTCAACTGATTTATGTTTTCCTACGTCAGTACGGCCGCTGGGATGATCTCCGCACTCGACGATGTCCTGGTACCGGGCCACCAAATCTTCTATCTTCTTCCGTTTTCGTTGGCTCACGCCCCCTCCCAGTATTGGGTTCCTCTTGACGGTTGCCAGTTCCCTGCTGATGTTCATCATCCTTACTGGGACCCCAAGCCCAGTCTTCATCAACGTCTTCCCTACCAGGATACCATGAGTGAGCTTCTTGCCACCATCAGGCTCGACCACGCGCACCACGTTGCCCCGGAGATCGCCATCCAGGTATGCATCCACGACCCTCTCGGTTCGTCCTTGCAGAGTAACATCTTCCGCCCATACCACTTGTGCCGCGATCTCTCCTCTTGGGTGTCGGGAAAGCTCCTCCCCACCCACGTGCAACCCTCCGCGTCTCAGGTCCAAAGCGCACTCACACTTATCCACAACATCCATTCCCAAGATGCACTCGTCCGCAATGTCAGCATAATCGGGCTCAACCACGCGCACCACGTTGCTCGGGAGATCGCCATCCAGGTATGCATCCACGACCCTCTCGGTTCGTCCCTGCAGAATAACATCTTCCGCCCATACCACTTGTGCCGCGATCTCTCCTCTTGGGTGTCGGGAAAGCTCCTCCCCACCCACGTGCAACCCTCCGCGTCTCAGGTCCAAAGCGCACTCACACTTATCCACAACATCCATTCCCAGGATGCACTCGTCCGCAATGTCAGCATAATCGGGCTCAACCACGCGCACCACGTTGCTCGGGAGATCGCCATCCAGGTATGCATCCACGACCCTCTCGGTTCGTCCCTGCAGAATAACATCTTCCGCCCATACCACTTGTGCCGCGATCTCTCCTCTTGGGTGTTGGGAAAGCTCCAGAGACCGAACTCTTCCATTTATTTTCCCATCTAGCTTTTGGATTACTTTCTCTTCTGCGGCTTCCAGCTCCTCCTGCCCGGCCTCCAGCTCTTCTCGTGCTTTCTGCCCGGCTTCCAGCTGTTCCCCAAGATCCTCTTGTGCTTTTTCTGCCTTCTTTCGACCGGATCGCAATTCTTCCCTAAGCTCATCCTTGAGGTTTTCTTGAGTGGCTTTCAATTTTTTCTCAAGTTTTCTGCCTTCTTTCGGCCGGCTTTCCATTCCTCAAGTTTTTGGACTGCTTTCTCTTGCTCGGCCTTCAGCCATTCCTTAAGTGCTTCCTGTGCTTCCTGTGCTTCCTTTTGACCGGCTTTCAATTCTTCCTGGCCAACTTGGATCTCTTTCTTAAGTTCCTCCTGTGCTTTTTCCGCTTTCTCTTGCGCCTTCTCTGCCTTGTCCTGGCTAACTTGCATCAGTTGCAAAAGTTGGCTTAATTGGGCTTCCATTTTGCTGCTTTGAGATCTCGTCAAAGGCATGCACAATACTCACTTCAATTTATTTATCTGACCGTCGTTTTATCGGCACTTGTTAAATAATTTATTTATTTTAATGTTTGTTCAATAATTTTCTTATAGCCCCCGGTTCAAAACCTCACACCGACACCACTGTTACATTCTTAACGTTCGGGCTATTCAAAATTATACGACACACATGGGTTCAAATATTTATTTACACTATTGGATTAATTATTGTTATTTACAAGCACATGCGAGAATTATCAAGCAGATTACAAATTACTTTTAAACTACGGCACTATTTCTAACAACTATTATTATTTATATCACTCTTAAACACTAACGATTATATATTTATTTATTTCTATTATTTATGTTCATATGTACACGCGTTTTTATTTATATGGGGCTTCTAACAAGCCTCGACGTGAGTTCGAACTGCCGCAGAATTATTTCAGAACTGCCCTGTGGGTGAACTCCGCCCGCTTATATATCGCGCCAGTAAATTCTTCCAGAAGCCTCCAGATAGTGTCGATATTCACTAGAAACTCCAGATAAAAGCATGACGCATCTGACCTCCGGCGCGCGTGAGTCACGCACTGCACCTGGCTCCAGATTTATCCAAAAGTCTGGAACTCTGTGACACATCACACCTGCTCCTGCCGGCAGCCTCCGATTCCCTCGTGCACATCTGCTCTCAAGGCCGTTCTTGCGTTCGTTACACTATTGATACTATCTTCATGTTTAAAACGCTTTGGATAACAGCAGAACGAATTCCGTCCCTTAAAATGGGGTATCTAGGTATGTCTGTATTTCAGAATATTCTTCTGGCGTTACTGATGAAGGCAGAGGCTGGAATATTTTTTCTAGATGTTGGGCGAATACTTCAGCTTTTTCCGAGTCTGTACGTGAATAGCTATTGTTTGCTGTACACAAAGGAGGGAATTGGCTCTTTCTGACATTTTATTCTTTTGGTCGCTTTCCAGAGAGCGTAGTTTGAACATCTGTTCCGGTGCAACACTCGCACACTTATTTCGCTCGAATGAATAAATAATCGCATATAAGTAGTACTCGAAACACAACCGTCTCGTATAATAGCGGAAACAGTACTCGTTAGAATTCTTTATCTCCAATTAATGCAAAAAAAATGTTATTACTCAAGTTACGGGAAGGAAGCGTTTAAATATTTATTACATTATTACATGGTAGGGTTCTACAGACTATTATTAATTGTGCAACATATTAATTTAACTTACTTATTTGTACAATCCATTTGTTCACAATTTGTCTGCATTACAATATTTCCAGGGGATCTAATTTTACATCGAATTTTACATCTGATTCACAATCAGACTCCTCTAAAGAAACGATAACATGCACACTGTAATGCCTCATGTATTTTTTCTAATCATTCAGAATTTCTTTTTCATAATGACGAATGTCATTTTGCCATATCTACGTAGTGACACCGGAAAATGCTTCTTGCCATAAATTTACAACATCGTACTTCAAGGAAGTGCACGAATTTATATACTAATTGTAGTATGTTTTAGAGTAACTTCATACCACTTCAATAGGATTATATTGGGAATGGTATGGAGGTAATCTAAGAACATTATAACCGTGATCGTTCAGTATATTGACGGCAATGCAGTTTTTTCTTGTAAAGCCAAAAGTGGGCGTATCGTGCACCAAAGTGTATTTTTGTATTTTCCTCATCATAGTCAATTCCATTTTCCCGTAACCATTCTTCCATTAAAAACTTACGATACTTAGAAATGGGTGGTTTATCAACACGCATAGAGTGGGATGGAGCATTGTCCATAACCACAACACACTTCCGATTCAGTGTCTAATATTTTAAGTTGACATTTTTACTTTAGCAATTTTTCATAACTACGGTAACATTCACCGTTAAATTATTTCACATCAGGAACTGCTCTGAATTTTAACATTTGAATTTTAAGTATACTAAGCAAAGCGTCCTCCATTATTTTACAATAATATAGGAAGCACTGGTAATCATACTTTCGGAAGACGCAGTTATTCATCTAGATCTGAAAACCCGATTAATATATAGTCATTAAAATTCGTAAATAACAAATATTAGTGTTAAGGAAATATTCTAAAAGTTAATAAAAAATTGTAGTAACTATTTGAATAATCAAAGCTGGAAAGGTGATATTCTGCTACCAGCCGTAAGCGTGAGTTGGGAGCAATTTAAAAATTGCATTTCAAGGGTTTAAACCTACGCGCATTGTTTAAATCGATTAACATTATTGCCATACAATGTATTGCAGAATTTATTAATACTTTGCAGATAAGTACATGTACCTAATAGTGATCCTGGACCACAAGGAATTTTAATTTTTGGAAGACAAGGAGATTTAGAAATTATTCAAAACTTAGATGCCTTTTTTGTGGATGGAACGTTTAGGATCGCCCCAAGTTTGTTCCAACAAATTTATGTTGTACTGGCAGATATATGAAGACTATTAAAGCATTAGCGCCAACACTAAATCCAAAATCAATTTGAATTGGCTGCTTTTAGAAGCTTGCAGAATAATTTCCACGAGCAGAAATTCAAGGATGTTTTTTCCATATAGCGAAAAACACGAAAAAATATTTCTGCGAAGCGGATTTGATTAAACGCTACAATAACGACGCAGAATTTTCATTATCTGCAAAAACAATTATAGAGTTGGCCAGCGGCGCAGGAACTACTATAATTATGGAGGGGGGGGGGCAACAAATTTTTGAGTGTTTTAACATAACTAAGCTTTATGTTCGACTGTTCCATAAACACTTTATTATAGTATTATTTAGCGTCCATAAAGTGCCACTTTAGTCCATAGAGTAAAGTAAAACGGCCGCTTGTCAATGTCCAACAGTTATTATCAAAATAAATGTCATTTTAATCAAATCAGGAAAGAATATTATACGTATTAACTGAAAACTTTACAATTAATAAAAAGGAATTCATCTTTAATACCTCCCGGTAATAGGTAGTTATTCTTGACATTGAAAACGCAATTAACCTAGAAGCACACTTCAAAACTATCAAATGTTTCAATAGCAACTTGAATTTTCTAATGTGTATAATGCTACAAATGATATTGTAGATAAAAGAAAATCTTTTGCACTGCATTCGAACATAAAGCGTTGCATGGAGCTTGTACATAATCAGACCTTATTTGAGTCGTCCTCTTTATCGCTATGCTAAGCTCCATCGGCAGAAAATAGACTCTTTCAATAAAGTCGTACATTATGTACTTGATACATAAATAACTGTAGTTACAATTAAGCCAAAATGCTTTTCAGTCACATATTGAATGGTCATAAAGATACACAAAATACCTTAAAGGTATACTTCATTGTTACTTTTTTTTTACTTCGTAAAATATAGTAATCATGATTTTTCATAGTAATCACGAGATTTTTGCTGAAATATCCGTATTTGTGTCTTTTCGTTCAGAAAAAGTGATTTTCAAAATTATATATGTCCGTTAGTTTATGATCATGACAATTTGTGAGTCTGTCAGTATGTCTGTGTCCGCTATACAACCCAGATTGTTTAATTGATCGGCCTCCAAATTTATTTATTTGTTTTTAATATAGATTTGGCTATCTCAATCATTTTTGTTAAAATCGGGTAACCGCAAGTGGTACTTTACTCTTATGTTTTTCTGTTTTCCCCGGAAAATTTTATAATTCTTTGATAAAAATAAAATTTCATAAAATAAGATGATATATTGAGTAATTATATACAACTTTTGTTTAAAAAGTTTATAAGAAATGCAGTTTTGGAAAAATCGCAAAATGAAAGTTTTACAAAAACTTTCTCCCAAACATATATTGCGTAATTATCTATAACTTTTGTCAAATCCATTTTTTGTTAGTATAGTTTTTGAAAAGCTTACAAGCAGTAATAGGAAGTCGTGTGGTAACCACACTTTATTTTTACATATGGAAATGCAATCTAGAGAAACCATTGATAACAAGCATTGTCACTAGATGGCATTGTGTTGGTACATAAACTAGAGTTCCTATATGTACTAAGAGTTGAGCCATTGGATCCACAAATCAAGAACCATGTGATGTAGCACAGATATCTTTCATTTATTTTAGTTGAAAGAAATATGCATAAAGTTTAAAATCGGCAAAAATCAGATACTCCATGGTTTGTGGATCCAAAACAACAAACCCTACATGTCCCAACTCTTTTATATACAGGGACTCTAACATAAACCAGAGCCAGTAGATATAGAGAGTACCGCCATTCTTTGATCCGTGAAAATGCCGCTATCGCCGCCATTTTTGTTCCCACAGCAATGACTGAATGAGGTATGTCTAAAATTTTACTTGAAATTGGCAAGACTGTAAGTCTATGTCAAATTCGAGGTTAGCAGGGTTATGTTTTGCGCCAGTTTATGTCAAAACTGACGCAAAAACTAACCTGCTAACCTCGAATTTGACATAGACTTACAGTCTTGCCAATTTTAAGTAAAGTTTTGGATTGCCAACAAACGTCACGTTGACGGAATTGTGTTACAAACCTCAAAGTGACGCATATGTCAGAGGAATAAACATGGCGGACGTGGCGGTACTCTCTATATCTACTGGCTCTGACATAAACTAGAGACCCTAGAAATGAGAGACTGGCCATTTACCGGAAGTAACTAGATTCCCCTAGCGAAATGTTGGCGGCAGTGGTCCCGAAAATGGCGACCGTGTCAACTCAGCTGTTGAACAAGATTTGAGCGTTTCAATTAGGTATTTTGTGATTTCAATCAATGTAAGTTATGTGAGTAACTACTTACTAAATAATGATAATTTGTATTTGTACTGGAGATGGACAACATGGTTCATTTCTAAGAACCGCTCGCTCACTAGAATGAACTAGTTCTTTTTTTATAGCTCACCAGCTTTCCTGCACCGTTTGGAAAGGGGCCTAATAGAATATATCAAAGTTCACCCGAATATTATATTAAAAATTACAGATTTTCTAACCTTACTCCACATAGTAAGTAAACAAGTTAGTACTCATATTTAGCTGGAAAATTGTAAATAACAGTAAATCTATAATGTGAAAGTAATCAATAATTCACGTTTGTATTTTAGAAAATGCCACCTTGCTGTGTTCCTGGTTGCTCTAATCGCCAAAGTAAATATGCAAACATTTACGTGGCTAGGTTCCCAAAAGACGTAAATAGACGTGAATTGTGGATAAAAAACTTAGGAATACAAAACTGGCTACCTAAACCTCATTCAGGCATATGTGAGGTAAAATATTCCTTTTATTTGTTAAATTAGAAGAGTATTTTTAAATCCTTTGCTCAATTTCAAAAATAATTATTATTAGGCCCATTTCGAAGAGGGTATGTGGGAAAAAATACGTGTTGATGGAAAGAAGAAGCTGAAAAACACAGCAGTCCCAACAATTTTCTTTCATCAGTTGCAAAAAAGTTACACAGAAAGCGATGTAAGTTATTGAAAAAAATCTATATTAAAATAGTCGACTTTAATTAATTGCTATACAGTGCATTTTGCTTTAAGTTGACCAAATTGTTTTACATACTAAAATATGTGCCTCATCTTAATTCATTTTGTGCAATGAAGGTGAAGTCAATTTTTGTTAATAAATCAAAAAATATATACAAAATGCCCATTGTTGTAGTAACATGAACATATTTTAATTAATTATCTTTTTGTTAAAAGTTAAAATTATAATTGAGGGAGTAGTACTTTATTGAAAAATTTAATAGATTATTGTATTTTTTTATGATAAAATTTTAGTTTTATTAATTCAAAAATTTGTGACAATATTTGAATTTTATTAGCAGCTCTTATAAAGGATTTATGAAAAATAATTAAAATTCTCAACTTTAAATTTTGTTATGTTATTCTTACAGACATTTTTATACCTTGCTGTATTTGCAATTGTACAATACTTTTCCAAGTTAAAGAATATGTTGTTATGTTGTTAGTTTCGGTTTCTTATTGTTAATACACTAAATTGATATTTTTTACGTGCAGACACAAACTCTTCAACCGAAACCACTGGAAAGTGAAATTGCAATACTGAAAAGGATGTTGGAAGAGGCAGAAAAAAACTTGACTAGAGTAAAAGAAGAGTTGAAATTGGCAAAAACAATTATACACACGACTGAACAATCAAACATAAAATTAAGGAAAAACAACAGAAAGTTAAGGAACATGAACAACAACTTGTTAGTTAGTCAAAAATCGTTGGAAGTGTATGATGAAGAAATGTTGACAGACGACCAAGTGAGAGTTCTCACAAGACGATCAACACGTGGATTTGAGTGGTCCAACGAGACAATAAAGAAAGCACTCCGACTAAAATTTTCGTGCGGATCGAGTGGTTATGAGGAGTTGCAAGCCCAAAACATGCCTTTACCATCACCACGCACTTTGAGAAGGAAACTGGAAACAATTGAATTCAAGCCAGGAATATCCGACCACATTTTTAAATTGTTGGAGGACAAAATACGTCATTTCAAAGACGACAGAGACAGGGACTGCATGATTGCACTTGACGAGATGAGCATCATTGCAGGGCGACAGTTCGATCCATCAACAAAATCATACTGCGGGAGTTCCTCTTTTCCAACCACAAAAGGTTGAAAAATATGTATTATAATGTGAGGTTTCATCAGTACTTAAATTATTTTGGCTAGTTTTTAGAAACTATTGTTTAAGTACTGATAAAACCTCAATCATAATATTAAAGGGAAATACCTTCACCCCAAGATACAACCTTTTTAATAAGTCTTCTTAGAAATTATTGTTTATGTTAGAGAAAACTGGAAATCCAGTAAAAACTTCGAAAAGGTGGATATACTTTCTTCCTTGAAACTCGACTCTTGTTACCACTTTCTAACATTTACTGTATTTCCAGCTTTCACTGTAACAAATTATTTACTTATTTCTTTTTTCGATATAGGAGAAGAAAATGCTGATGGTACTCATGGCATGGTTTTTGTAATCGGTGGTTTGTTTTCTCGTTGGAAGCAAAATGTTGCTCACCTTTATACCCCTGATAGTTTTGATGGAGCATTATTGAAACCAATTATGTTAACGATTGTTCAGCGAGCTGAAGCTATAGGGCTTCGTGTGCACCTTGTAACAAGTGATATGGGGCCTGTTAATTCAGCTCTTTGGAGATCTTTTCCTGTTTGCATTGCTGGACGTTACTCTGAGATTGTCAATTCAATTCCTCATCCTGTTGACAATGAACGAAGACTGTGGTTTGAGGCAGATCCAGGCCATCTTTTTAAAAACTTAAAGTTTTGTCTCCTGAACAATCAAGTTATCTTATTACCTAATGAATTCATTAAAACCAATAATCTGTCATCTTCAATCGTACGTAGCTCACATGTGCAAGAACTTGCTGAATTGCAAGAAAATTTAGACATGAAATTAGTACCAAAAATCCGAATGGACGATCTTAGCAGTGGTACCTTCAATAAAATGAAAGTAAACAAGGCTAAGAACTTGCTATCGCGAGATGTAAGTGCAGGTTTGAATTACATTGCTAATGAAAACAATAATACGGAGTATTGTGCAACAGCTACGTTCATTGAAGTGGTGGCAAAATGGTTCTCCCTAGTTACATCACGCAACTCAACATTTGCATTAGGTAAAACAGCCGGTAATGAATTCTCAGAAAAAAAATTTCAGGAAGCAATCGCTTTTTTGCAATCAATTATTGAGCTTTTTCGTGATATGAAGGTTGGAAATAATTCATTATTCAAACCTGTACAACGTGGTGTGATGGTAACTACGAAAACTGTAATTGAATTATCACATTATCTTATCAACCAACGTGGCTACAGATATGTTTTGACTGGCCGATGGACATCTGAATTGTGTAGAAAATATTTTTTTCTTGTATACGGGCAAAACAACCAATCCCAACAGCACTTCAATTTAAACAAAATTTAAAAGTAGTAGCAATATCAAAATATCTGAGGCCGCTAGAAAACACGAGCTACGAAGACGATGATAGAATTATTGTCGGGGATTTTTTAAATTCTAGTAATAAGAAACAAATGAAGGAAAAACTGTTGCCACCCATTCCTGACTGTACAGGGAGGGAAATCACATTGGGGTAACATAGAAATGAATGTACTTTATTACAATGCCGGTTACATACTGTCTCGAATCGCAAAGAATAACAGAACTTGCAAATCCTGTTTAGATTCCGCAGGATCGCCTACTCACAAACCAACTACACAATTTGCAAAATTCATCGTGTTAAGAAAATATCGAAATAACACCCTTTTCTTTGTCAATGATGATGTTTCCAGCTACTTCCATAAAATGGAAGTGATTTTTCGTCAACACAAAGAACATTTGCAAAACTTTAGTTCGTCTACGTACAACTTACTAGATTTTCTATTTACAAAAATGAAAGGCATTGAATGTGAGAAATTGAAAAATTGTCACAAAATAAAATCAAAAATTACAACACGTTTTTTTCGATTTCGCTTGCAAATAGCAAACAGAAAAGGGTCCTTATCAAAAACAAATTACAGCAGTAAGACAATGGCAATGCACGCCTTGTTTAAATAATTTTTTTTAAGTGTGTTTTTATTTGCAATCTGTTATACATACACAAATAACATTAAGCAAATATGAGGTGATAAAAACGGCTTGACATGAGAGGTAGAATCCAGTGACCCTGCCTCTAGCAATTACAACTACCTAGTTATATTTAGGCAGCGACAAGTTAAATTTATTCTAGTTTAAGTAAACCTATAAGGCAAATCTAGAGGTACGTGTCTTTTTAGTCTGTACTGGTATGAACTATTATCTAACAAATTTACAATTAACGTCCAATTTTCTAATACACTTTGATTTTGTTGCAATATTTGCGTAGCTTGAATCGGGGTTCTGGTGGCATGCGACAATCGCAGTGTCATCTGCAAATGCTGTTTCGATAATCAAATCGTAGGCAAGCCTGCTGTATATAGCAGGTTAAGATCGGACCTAAGACACTCCCTTGAGGAACGCCTGTATGTATGGGATGTAGTGGTGTTAATTCCCCTTCCAGTTTCATCTGAAAGTATCTTTCATCTAGTTACAATTTTAGGACAGGGTAAAGTGTGCGAGGAAGCAATTTTTTTTATTTAAAAAGCAATCCTTTGTGCCACACCTTGTCAAAGCCTGGCCGACATCTAGAAAAGTTGCAGGGTAGTAATGTTTTTCTTCGTATATCCTATTTATAATGTTGACCAGTCAGTGTACTTGTTGTATTCTTGAGTGCTGCTTCTAAAGCCGAACTGGTGGTCTGGAATAATTTTATTTTAAGTAATAATTTCCCATTTTTTCCATTAGTTTAGAGAAGGATGGGAGTAAACTAATTGGGATGTATGATACAACCTCATGTTCTGGTTTGCCAGGCTTAAGTATTAATATTATTTGAAAAACTTTCCACTGCACTGAGAAGTAAGAGAGTCTGAGCACGGCGTTAAATATGTATATTGTGATCCCCACAGTGTATTTTTTGCGTTATAGTCTCCACCGGGCAAAAAGTGGTGTCCAAGCGAACCAAAGAATTCTATGAACACTTCTTTGTTGGCTCGGTATTTTGGTGGGCAATAAACTGGAGAAATAGCGAGCGGTCCTAGCCAGTCGGTAACTACCATGCTAATTGCCTGTAGATACACTTTGTTGCATTTGGGAAGTTCATGGTGCTGTATGTGGTTTTTAATTATGACTAGCGTCCCTTCTCTGGCTCATCTATCAGCATTGGGGTGTTTGGTATCATAGACTATATATCCTGGTATTGTAAAATAAGATCTTTGCGTAAAGTGGGTGACGCTAATTAAGAGTATATCTATTTCATTTTAAAGTAGAAATACATTCACCTCATCTTTGTGGTTTGCAAATCCATTTGAGTTCCAGTGAGCTATGTTATACAACGGAGCCATTATTTGATAAGTGCCTCCCGGAGTTGTTTGACTTTTGTTGTAAGTTCATTAATTATTGTTTGTTGTATCGTTATAGTGTGTTGCAATGACATAATTATGTGATTTGCATTAGCTAGTTGAGTGAAGATTTGATTACTGTTTGAGCCTGTAGGTTTTCTTTGTCTTGTTGTAATGTTTTGGTATTTCCCTTAATTTGTATGTCGTTTATACTGTCGAATTAAATAATGCTACGGTTTTATATTAGTAATATATACAGTGTGTATCCGAAATACTTGTGTTAATTTTAATGCGTTAAATTTATGTATATATATATATATATATATATATATATTTTAAACTAAATTAAAATTAGGAATAGGTTATCTACTAAAACGTATACTCGCTGGGGATTAAAAATATGCAGCAAAAGATTTCTCAGCTGTGCAAGAAACAGAACGTTGTCAAAAGAGTTTCATTGTTAAACGTTAACTTAGATACTGAACGACTCGTTCGGTCAAAATTATGGAGAAAAATTAAGATTTTTGCAAATGCTGATTATACCCTGTACTGTATACAGTGTGGTCCATTAAGTGTGCAACAAATGGGACATTTTTTTATTAGTTGTACAACCGAAATTTAAATACCGTAAAAAGTAATGCATGTTTGATGACCATTTTAGATGTATTTAGAATGGCTCCAAGTCAAACAGCATACAGGGCAGGACAAAAAATATGAAATTGGTGAAAGAATAAAGTCCCCTTATTTAAAAAAAATAGCAAAATTTTATTGATAAAAGTTGTTTAGAATCAAAAATTATGCTCAATTACAAAATCACGGCCTCCTATTCGAATATTTATTCTTTTTTTTGGAAAATTTTGTATTACCCATTGGGATTTGTAATTAAAGACATTTAATAAACAAGAATTCGTAACAGACAAGTTTTAAAAGTCAAACTGTCAAACTACAGATTCTTTTAGGGCTGATTAAATTTGTTTTTCCCATAACTATCCGCGATAGTTTTCGTATGTTTTGTTAATATCTGTTCTACATGAAACATTTTCATAAGAATTTGAAATAAAATTGTAAGCTTTAATTCAGAGTTTTTTTATATGTAAATTATTATTAGTAAAGCATTTGCCTTGTTAAAAAGAATATTTGCGAAATTCTAAAGTTCTGTTAAATATCGTTGCAACAAACATGAAGTGGACGCTTACTTAAAAAAATATAAATCCAAGTAAATTTTACAAATTCGCTTCAAGTTGATAAAAGTTATTTAAAAGTGATGTGGTTTGTGGCTACTTTAAATACATATAAAATCAGAATAATAAAAATCATACAGGGCTAATACAAAATTCTCCAAAAAAGAATAAAAATTCGAATAGGAGGCCCTGACTTTGTATTTGAGCATAACTTTTGATTCTAAACAACTTTTCTCAATAAAATTTTGCCATATTTTTTGAAATAAGGTAACGTTATTCTTGAACGAATTTCATATTTTTTGTCCTGCTCTGTATGCTGTTTGACTTTGAGCCATTCTAAATGCATCTGATATGGTTATCGAACGTGCACTAACTTTTGGCAGTATTTAAATTTCGGTTGTACATACAAGTAATAAAAAAATGTCCCATTTGTTGCACACTTAATGGACCACACTGTATATATTTTGTATGGAGGCTAAATTTGCACATATAGTATAAGTGGCATAACATTTTTGTGCTATCAACTAACAAAAATAAAATAACTGTTGAGTACTACCAAAATATTGTTTGCCTAATAAAGTGCGTAATTGTTGTTTTTTTATAGTAACCAAATACACAAGAATTTTCTATAACAGTCCTAGTACCGTTGTATTGATAATGGGCCTGTTATTTTGTTGTTGTTATATCAACCATCAAAGATATGGTAACTTGACCTTTTCGTCAGATAAGGAACCCAAAAACAAGTAAAAATAGGTTGATAGCACAAAAAATATATACAACATGTTTAAGTTTAGAATGTAACTCAAAAATTGCATAATTATTAAAGCGCCACAAAGAAATTTCAGAGATTGTAAAGAGTGATCGAAAAAATGTCTCTCCGAAGTATGCCTTGGAATTTGAACGTATTTTCTCCTTACATCAAATTTTATTCTTGACAAAAGTTTGAAGCTTTCTGACGTTTAATGTTGAATGAAACTGTGACGTGACAATTTTTTGTTTTATAAGAATTTTTTTTCGATTACTCTAGAATAACAGATATGTAAATATAAAATTGTACACATAAAATAATTCATCAATTGACAAGACAATAAATTTTTATAAAAATATCTTAATTTTTATTTATTTTAATGCCATTAATGAAATACTCTTAATTAACACAAAATCATTATTTTTCAGTTTTAACAAAACTATTGGTTTATAGATTTAACATATTTTTGTTTAATGTAATATTGCAGGCTGAATGTAATATTTAACAAAATTTTGTCGATTCTACAAAACCATTAAATGATAATAATAATAATAAAGTAAAGTTTATTGCACTTTCCCATTTACAATGGATGTACATTGTCATATAGCACTAAATTATAATTTAAGAGTAAAATAAATCTATCGGGCCTATCTATTCAGATCATTTATCTGTGATAATTCAAATATTCCCCGAGGCTGTAGAAGGATCCTGCTAACAAAAGGTCTTTTAATTTTACTTTAAAATTCGTTGCCAATTTAGTGTCCTTTAAATCGGCGGGTAGCTTGTTATAAAAAATACACCCAGCATAAAAGGGAGACTTTTTGTATTTAGAATGGTGACATTTATTTGGCCTAAGGTTCCCTCCACACCTCGTGGGATATTCATGAGTATCATTATTCTTATTGAACACATGTAAATTATTATGAACGAAAGTAAGAAGTTTGTACAGATAAATTGACGCAACGGTGAGCAGTTCCCTATTCCTAAATACATCTCGGCATGATTGCCTATAGTCTAAATTATATACCAATCGTATTATACGTTTTTGTATTACAAATACACGTGATATCTCTGTGGCCTGTCCCCATACAAGAATATTATAACTAATTACCGAGTACACGATATTTACTGGTATTAGGCCGACTGAAAATTCTTAAACTAACTACATTGGAAGCCCGAAGAAAGCGTGAGACCTCATTGAAGTTAATTGGAGTGTATAAAATATTAGCAGACAAATATAACTGTGACCTACTATCTACCATTTTTATACATAATACCCCCTTCCATCTGCGATGGCACGGCATGTGTTTTAACAAACAACTTTAAAATCAATGCTATAAAATATATTCTGTCTAATATAATTGTAGATAAATATTATTCTTTTTTGCTTTTAATATGGTATCTGTATTTTGCAAAATAACTAGTCTATGATCACGGTTACACAGCTTATGCTGTTTGCCATGTATTAAAAAAAAATTAAGTTTTTATGTTTGTGTTGAATCAGTTTTTGCAAATTTTGGTTAATTAAACTCCTTTTTGACAAAATATTTTGTTGAAAACAATGACATTTACTTGGTAAATAAACACATTTTATTAAAAAGGTTGCGCTCTTTGTTAACTGTATAAAATGTTAATTTTCATTTCACTACTTTTTTTATTAGCACTTCATAGTGATCCAATATAGTAAATAAAGTAGCTTCAGATCTCTAACAATAATATTTAATAACTTTTTTCATTGACCGCTTGTTAATTTCAATATTAATGAATTATTTTTCCTAAAAAAGGATGGATTAATAGACGTCATTAATACACTGTTTTTGATTAATGGCTTCTGGTCAGTTTTTATGGTTACATTTGAATTACCAACAATGTACTTATAAAATTTAGTAC
>CALNHX010010306.1:0-41457 GCA_940337035.1 Agriotes lineatus | reverse complement strand
TTGTCGATACCAGCCTTTGACCATTGTAGATCATGCGATTTTATCAGATTTGTTATTATCATATATCTGTTGGTCATCACTCCTCTGCATAGAGGATGTATGTGGAGAAGTTACTCGTCTAAGGCAAAGCTAATGGAAAACGCTCAAGGAGCGGTCTAGGACATTTGGGCGCGGCCGTTTGGGCGCGGGGACACTTGGGCGCGAGACACTTGGGCGCGAGACACTTGGGCGCGAGACACTTGGGCGCGAGAAAGGGTCAACATTGGGATTCAGGAACACATTAAGTGTAATAATTTCAATTTGGCATAAATAAACAAACATTTATTAAATCATTATTTATCCTGAGAAGTTAATGTAATTAATCAAACAATATTAAAAGAATAATCTAATTGTTTATTGAAACCGTTATGAGATTAATTTTAAATAAGGTGGTAGTATGTACCTATATTAGATAAATTTTGAAATAAATCCGAATAAAAATAAAGAATGTAGAAAATCCTAGATTAGTTTTGAAATATTTCTGAATACATAAAAAGGGCAGTACATATGTTAGATATGAAATAATAATTCTGAATTGAAATAAAGATGGAAATAGATTATATATAGGTGTTGAAAATAATTTTAAATAAAAATTCATTAATTGTGCTGGTAAATGTATAATGCTGTACTATATTTAATCGATTGATGGTTCTAATGTTTAATATAATTCTAATATGTGTTCTGTTTTGACCGGAACTAGTCGACTTCGAGTTTTGTTTAGAATGATAATACTTAACAATAAACCTTAAATTTTAAAGTAATCAATTATTTTCGTTATGTTATGAACCAACTAACTGAAGATAAAAGCAGAAATAAGAATAATAATAAATAATCATATAAAAAGATTAATTTTAATAATCAAAATTTATTTTTGACATTTTTACCATTATAATACACATTATTCTTAAAGTAAATATATACAATTTTTTAAAATATAAACAAGAATCATCCACGCATTTATTTCATAATTGTACGAAATGCCTCTTAAAAATTCTAGAATGTCCCTATTGTTTACGCCGTCTACATGATTATATTAATTATTATAATCTTTAACAAAATTTTTTATTTTTTATCAGACTGGATACAATTTTGTTTTTTTTTCAGTGGGCTCATTTCCCGCAAGTAACTGTTCATAAGCAACATCTCTCCTTCGTTGAATAGTTTTCAGGCTGTCGACGAATCTCCAAATGGTTGGATGGTTCATCAATAGCTCTGTTTGTACCCAATCTCTATTCATTTATTCTTTGTTACTTATTATTTTAATGTAATAAATCTCCGCAAAAGATTTGCTAGTATTCACCGGAAAGTTAAAATTTTTAACTTGCTTTAATAATATTCTAATTTTTGACAATTAATATTTCTATACTAAATTTTTGCCGCCCGCCACCTGCTTGGACGTGCTTTAGGTAATTTTCGTTATTTAAAATAAATTTTCAGACCTATGAATAGTAAAGCTAGCTAATACTAATATACGTTATTAATTTCCTCGCGCCCAAATGTCTCGCGCCCAAGTGGCTCTGCGCCCAAGTGTCTTCGCGCCCAAACGGCCGCGCCCGAACGGCCGCGCCCAAACGGCCGCGCCCAAATGTCCGGCTTCGCTCAAGGAGTAATCACCAACCAGGTGGACCGACCTCTTCACCAGCTTGGAAAATGCTGTTGGACCAGCGGAAAATATAGTGAGTTGTAGAGAAGCTGTACGACGGGCAGCTACCTATCCGAATTAATTAGGTAATCAGTATATTATAATCACTACATGACTGTTAAAACATATAGGATTTATGATTATGATTATTGGTACTCATTACCTGTTTTGGTTCTACTGTAATCAATGTGGGTTTTTCTTTAGTTAGAATTGTAATTTGAGTTCGACCGCGACCGTGAATAGCAACGGATGTTAGTCTGCAGTGGCAAGAAAGTGTGTGCGATAAGTGTGAATCGAATTAAACCACAAGTCAAATTTCACGACACAAAAATATAAAAATCATAATTTATAGTCATTACAACCACCTTTCAGCCTTTATCCTTTTTTCCTGTATTTGTTACCTTACTAGATTAAATCATGAACCAAACCGATAACACTAACAATGTCCCCAGCCAAAGGGATTGCGTTATCAATGAAGCTACCACATCTAACATCACAAACGAAAGCCAAACAACCGACAAACAAACTTATGCAAAAACAGCACAAAAACCGCCAGAAATAAGATACCCAAAAAGAGACCAGGCCAAAATTATAAATTCATTAGAAGGCATACCAATCAAAGATTACATCTATGCGCTAGGACAATTAGTGAAGCCTACAAATATTTTAGCAGCATCAAGACTAGCAAACGATCGCATATGTGTGTATTTGTAAGATAAAGGACTAGTCGAAGAATTATTGGGCAAAACAGAAACCTTGGCCATTGCTAATCAACAAACCACAATGAGGAAGCTTATAACGCCTGCAAAGAAATTAGTTATCTCAAATATCAGCCCATCTATTCCAAACGCATATGTCGAAAAATTACTGGTAGATTTAGGGTTACGCTTAGTATCGCCAATTTATTTCATTAAGATTGGCATTCCCCAAACAAGAATACGCACACATTATGAGCTTCTACAGATTTGTTTACGTTGCTCAAAATGACAACATTACAGTGCCAGAGTCCATAATAATAACATACGATAGCGACCAGTATAGAATTTATATACAGGAAGACCAACAAAAATGTTTCAAGTGCAATAAAATAGGCCATATCTCCTCCAAATGTAACTTAGCTGCTCCAAATCGACCCACCCTCCGAGAATGATAAGGATAAGAAACGATTGTACAAATCCAGCACAGAATTATTAAGCAATCAGACCGTAGAAGCAACAGAAAAAATGGATGCCCAACCAATTAATGAAGCACCACGACAATTTATAAAACCCTCGAATCCAAAACCACCCACAAAAAAGAGAGCAAAAATCAAAGAAAAAGTGCAACGAAGAACCAAGCTGGGAAAAATTGTCGCTAGACGACAACCTCTTGCAAAAATATTAACCGAGCAACCAAATTCATATCAAATCATATATGATGAATTGAAAAACTACATAAAGGAAGTTTACTCTGCTCCCGATCCAATAAAGGTAACAAGGAAATATGCAGATAATATAATAAAATTTACGGAAACGCTAAAAGACCTATATCCTTCTCTTACTGAAAGGCGCATTAAATATAGATTTATCCGAATAATATCCAATATAAAAAAAGGTATGCAAAAAGAAATGGACCAGGCTGAAAACTCATCCGACTATACAAGTTCGCAATCCGAAGATATTGCTTCAATTAATTAAATTATGCCTAAATGAATTCACTTCAACTGTAACGGCTTCTTTACCAAACTTCTCGATATCCAACCACTCATTTCTGAAAACCAACCACACATTTTATGTCTACAAGAAACCCACATAAAACCAGAAGCACCAGTACATATAAAAGGATACAATGTTTACAGCAGGAATCGTATTGCACAGCACGCTAGTGGAGGTGTTTCAACTTTTGTAAGGCAAGAACTGTACTCTGAAGAACTGTAACTCAATACTAGCCTGGAAGCTGTGGCTGTAAAAGTACATATCCCCCAGAAGTTAATTATATGCAACGTATATATCGCACCAAATTATCAATTAACTAATGAGCTAGAAGATTTAATAAACAACCTTCCAACCCCATACATCATTGTAGGAGATTTCAATGCTCACAGTTACCTCTGGAGATGTAAAGGATCTAACAACAAAGGGAAAATAATAAAAAAACTATTAGATAACGACCAGCTTACGGTACTGAACGACGGTCGTCATTTAGCCATGTAAGATTACACCACTTAATATCTTGGTCAAGATTAGAAAACTTATTTGGTAGTGATCATTTTCCAATTCTGCTGGACATTAGCCTTACACAATTAAGACCCATCACTTCTACGAAATGGAAAATTAATGAAGCTAACTGGCCACTGTATAGCGATACTTTAAAATTAGCCACTATTCAGTTTACCGAAAACCAAGATGTAGACACAATAACATCAAAAATCACGCAGACAATCATATCAGCCTCAAATGTTTTAATTCCTCTACAACATATCACCAATTTAGCCAAATATAGAGTTCCTTGGTGGAATTAAAACTGTAAAAAAGCTATTAAGAAGAAAAACGAGCCCTAAATATCTACCGGAAGAAGAAAGATGTTCTGTCGCTTATCGAATTTAAAAAGGCTAGAGCAGAAGCAAGGGGAGTTATGAAAACCAGCAAACAGTTATCATGGGAAAATTATATCAGTTCCATAAATAAGGCAACGACAACCACAGAGATATGGAAAAAAGTTCAAAAAATCGAAAATAAATTTAACAACTTTAATATACCCGCAATCAAACTTCCAGATCGTACCTTAACTTCAAATTGAGATATAGCTAATGAACTCAGCGATCAATTTCCATATACCTCAAGTTGCGAGAATTACAATATGTAATAGCTTTCAAGTTTACAAAAACTCTGTAGACCAAGAGCCACTACACATTATTTTAAGTAACAACAAATTTTATAATGTGGAACTCTCCTATACCGAGCTAGAACATGCACTATGCAGAGCTAGAGATTCATCTCCGGGTCCAGACACCATACACTTTAAAATGTTGAAAAACCTACCTCATTCCTTAAAACTTACCCTGCTGGAGCTGGTGCAAACAGTATAAATGAAGATTTAGAAATACACGAGCATCCTATACAACTATCACTTCCAACAACAGTTCCCTGGTTAATTCCCCTGCCACGTGTACATCTGGACCTTTCAATGTACCCAAAAGAACCCACACCTCCATCAGTATATATCCCATTACCAAATCCTAGATAATTACTCGGACTACCATAAAATATACACGGACGGGTCTAAAATTAATAACAACACCGGCTGTGCGTTTAAATGTAATAACACGGAAAACTACATTAAACTAAATGATATGTGCTCAGTTTTTACCGCAGGATTATTCGCTGTCAACAAAGAACTAGAATATGCCCTCCAAGATCTTGTTCTTCTACTTTTACATAGGCCTAGGGCCTGTTTCTTCCAGGTAGGCAGTCTTTCCATCTCTTGTAGGGCCTGCCGATACTTCTTTTGCCTCTAGGAGACATGTCTCTCGCTATTCTGACCATCCTGGTGTTGTCCATCCTTGGTATATGGTTATTCCACTCTTCTCGTCTTGTTCTTGTCCACTCTCCTATTGCTTGTATTCCACACTCTTCTCTTATATCCTGATTTCTAACTCGGTCTCGTCTTGTCTTTCCAGCTATCTTTCTTAGGGTCTTCATCTCCGTTGTTTCTAATATTTGTTCTGTTTTGGCTGTATCGGGTCTGGTTTCCACCGCATAAGTTAATATCGGTCTGACGACACTTTTATAAATCTTTACTTTAGATTCTTTTTTTAAATATTTTTTTTTAATATTTTTATTTGCCAGCTCAGCACATATGCTATTCATGGCAGAGATCATAATAGAGGGTGTTTGAACATTTAGTCACTACTAACTATACTAACTAGTTGTGTAATATTTACATTTGTTTTTAAATTTTGCCTAGTGTTAACATTTTTATTTTACTGGTTACTTGTCGCTTCTGCCTGCTATTGCTAATCACTATCACTATTTATGAGGTCTATTGGTAGTTTACGTTTCAGTCTTGCATGTAGTGATTTTTTTCCCAGGTTGTAATAGACTGCACCGCCGCACTCATTAATGTTCTTATAGAATGATTTTGACAATCTCGTTACAAATTCTTGAACTGGGGGGATACCGGTTTCTTTATGAAGTTGGGTGTTTCGTATGAACCACTCCGCGTTTGTTATTATCCGTATCACTTTATTTTGGAGTACCTGGAGCTTGTTCAAGTTGGTTTTGCTAGTTGCACTCCATACACTGCATCCGTAGGTGATGATAGGCCGGATTATTGATGTGTAGATCAGGATCCCACATTTAATCTTTAGAGCAGACTTTTTATTTAGGATGGGGTATAACATGCTTAGTCTGGCGTAGGCTTCGGTTAATTTTTTGTTTATGTGGTAGCTCCAGTTTAATTTCCGGTCTAAGTAGATTCCCTGGTATTTCACTGCACCGTCCTTAGGGTTCCACTGTATAGGGGCATTGTTGATAATTAAGTTCGGTGGGTCAAGCGGCCGTCGTAGTGTGAAAATTTTAGCTTCGCATTTATCGGCGTTTATGGTTATACACCACTTTTTGCACCACTGGTTTATTTGGTCAACACTTTCCTGGAGTTTAGTCGCCGCATCGTTAATGTCGTAGTCCTGCGCTATGATTGCCGTATCGTCCGCATACATTGCTATATCAGTTTTAAGATTAGTTGGGACGTCATGCATGAACACGTTGAATAATACCGGGCCCAGAATAGAGCCCTGTGGGACACCAGCTAGAATCTTGTAGGTTGAGGAGAAGCATGAATTTACTCTGACTTGAAAGGTTCTATCTTTTAAGAATGATACAATTATATGTAGTAGATAAGGAGGAAAATCCAATTTCGTAATTTTGTGTATAAGGCCTTTGGTCCAGACTTTATCGAATGCCTGCGCCACGTCTATAAATGCTATTGCTGTGTGCTTTTTATTTTCGAATCCCTCTTCAATTAATTCTGAGAGTCGCAGTATCTGATGTGATGTAGAGTGTGAAGATTTAAATCCAAATTGTAGTTTTGGTAGTGTGTTATTGTCCTCTAGGTGCTTATTTAGTCGAAATAGTATAGCTCGTTCTAAGAGTTTGGATATAGAGGACAGTAAGCTTATGGGGCGATAATGAGATGGGTTATCACGTTTCTTTCCGGGCTTGGGGATCATTATAACTACAGCTTTTTTCCAGGTAACAGGAAAATACGCTTTTCTCAAACACGCGTTGAATATTGCTGTTAGATAACAAATGGATTTTTTGGGTAGATTTTTTAGGAGCAGATTTGGGATCAAGTCCGGCCCTGGAGCTTTCCTTGCCTTAAGGTTATTGATGTATTTTGCAATTTCTGATGGAGTTATAGGTTCGGTTAGAGTAACGTTGCGAGGATCTAGATTTTTTAGTTCGTTTTCTATTTGTCGAAGATGGTTCTTGTTGTCTGGGTTTGCCGTTGTTGTAAATGTGGTCTCCAGGTGTTGAGCAAATGTTTCAGATTTTTCTTTGTCTTCAGAAATGCTTTGGTTGTTTATTAGGAGAGGTGGTATAATTGTTGGCTGATTTAGGATCCTCTTCGTAGCCCTCCACATGTTAGGATCTCCGGGATCAAACGATTCTATGTAATTGTTGTACATAGAGATTCTATGTTGCTCTAACTCGTCTCTTACTTGTTTAATCAGTTTATTAAGATGTGTTTTAATCACCGGGTTCCTGGTGTTTTGCCACAATCTGCGAGTCCTATGTTTTTCTTTTATGAGTTTAAGTATATGTGGTGGGGGTGTTTTGCTAGCTGTATAACGATTTGGGGGTTTAGTTTTTGTAAATTGTTGGATAGCTCGCTGGATTTCCGAGTTAAATGTGTCTACGGCTTTGTCGATTTCTTCGTACTTTTCGATGTTATTGGGACACTTCAGACGATTGTTCATAATTGTCCTGAAGAAGTCCCAGTTCACTGGCCCATTGATTAGCCTGGGAAGTTGAGGGTAGTTTTTAGGTGTGTTATTAAGCGTTATTACAACGGGTAAATGATCCGAGTCTAGCTCAGTTAAAACCAGTGGCGTAACTAAGATTTTGCTCTGGGGGGTGTTCTGGGAGGATCAATAGGGGGCGGATTCTAGGGAGTGCCTTTTTATCAGTTTTGTAGGCCAAGCTTAACCAGACTATGCCAAAATTTGTTTTATAAAGAATAACATCTTTTGAGACATAGTATTTTGCCTAAACGCGTATTTTGTTGCCTAAACTTGACATTTTCAAAAATAAATTTGTTTGTATGCTAGAACCTCATATGGAATTTGTTTTAATTCAGTTCGAAATTGTGGATGATTAGGAAAATCGACTTTACTTCAAGTCAAGCAATTGGAAAGGCGTAAAAATATTGAAAATGATACTTCTTGATCACTGTGATCGACCTTACAAGACGAATTAAAAAAAAATGAGCGCATCATAAAGCATAGTTGATTTCATTTCTACAGGACTTGTGGTAGGCCTTGATTTAACTTCTTAGCAGTATAGACCACCTAGTTACATTTAAAAATTTATTTTTTGCTTATTATTTGCTTATTAACTAAAAGAAATCAGAAATAATTATTTGCTAAATAAATAACAACTTAGCTTACTTGTAAAACAAAATTGCAAGATAATGCCTGTCCTTGCACTAACTCAAACCTATGAAAATGTTAAATGTCATTTTGCAAGTCCTATAGAAATGAAAGCAACTATACTGTTTATTTATAAACAATAAAATCATTACAATTGCCATACAATTTATAGTAGTAATTCAAGTTTTCTTGGTTTTTTGCTAACTCGTTTATAATTTCATCTACGTTCACCTGCAGTTCTCTGTGAATGGAGAGTATTGCCAATCCATTCACCCTATATTGCGATGTTGTATTTCGGAGGAAAGTCTTAATTCTATTTAAGGTGGAGAATGATCTTTCAGCTGTTGCAGTTGACAAAGGAATCGTTGCAAAGATTTCCAGCAACTTGAATATGTTTGGAAACATGTCCTTATTGTACGTAGCTAGCGCATCCATTGCTGTCTTATATGGAAAATTTTGTACATTTTGGCATTTCCGGTATAATTTGAATTCAGCAATCACGTCCAAAGGAGGTTCGTTGAGATCGGATTTTAAAAATTATCGAGTCCGAATTCCGAATGTAATAATTGATATTCAATTATACATTACTAAAATCTAGTTTTAGATTTTTTGTTTAAGATGAATTTTAGTTATTCCTAAAGCCTCTGGGGGGTGTTCCGACACCCATATCACCCCCCATAGTTACGCCACTGGTTAAAACTGTCTGGCTTATTGGCAGTGTGAGATCTTTATGGAGAATAATATCCAGGATGTCCGGAAGTTGATTGGTCCTGTATGGAAAATAAATGAATTCGGGTGGAGCCGATATGTTCACTGCTAGTTGGGAGGTGATCTTACTCAGTTTTGCGCCGTTTGGGTTGTTAATTCTACAGCCCCAGTTGGTATGCTTGCTGTTCAGGTCGCCTGCTAGTAGAGTGGGGCAATGACTTGTAAAAATGTGCTGCAACTCATTTTGGAGGAGTTGGTTATTGGGTGGTTTATACGCAGACACAATTCTGAGTGCCGTATTGTCTTTCATTTTTAGGTCGATTCCAACAGCTTCTAACTTGTAAATGTTAGGTAAGTCCAGTAAAGATACGGCTAAGTGCCATTTTGCAATTACCGCTGCTCCTCCCCAGCCAATTGCATTTTCACGGTCCTTTCTAAAAATTTGATAACCTGACAAGGTAAATTTTTCGTTCTGGATCAGGTGCGTCTCTGTAATACATGCAATGTCTATGTTATGTCTAGCCATGAATGATATAAATGTCGCTCTTTGTTTTTTCAGTCCGTTTGCATTCCAATTTAATAGGGTTAATTTTTCAATAAGAGGTTGATTATGGTGAGCCATTTTGGAGTAACAATGGGATTAATGACATAATAAAATTTTTTATTTGGCCAAGATAAGGAGTGAGCATTTGCAGCACGGCCTGAAGGATATTTGAGATGTCGGGCTTTTGGTTTGGTGTGTGTGGGGTGGATTTGTCGATGTCACTGTTTTGGAGAGTGGGAGAGTTATTTTTGACGATTGTTGCGTAGGTGGTTTATACGCAGACACAATTCTGAGTGCCGTATTGTCTTTCATTGTTGCGTAGGTGGTGTTAGAAGTAACTTTTCCATTAATTGTGGCATTTGGGTGGGGCAGTTTGAGTACAGGAAATGAGGGCTTGTTGATGAATTTTTGAAAGTAAGGGCAACCTCTATAGTTTGCCGTGTGCTCCCCTCCACAGTTAACGCAAGTTGGTTTATCTGTGTTTTTATTTTTTTTGCATTGTGAATAATGGTGCGGCTCTGTGCATTTAACACATCTTGGGGGCAAATGGCAGTAGTTCTTGGTGTGTCCTGCTAACTGGAAATTGGAGCACTGGGGGGTTTCACTATTCCTGCGTCTAGGTTCTACTGTTACCACGCAGTGTAGTAATCTGTTTAGATTGAAAATGTCTCTAGCTTTGTCATCATTGCTTAGTTCAATCGCGACAATTGGAATAGGTTCCTTCTTGTGGTTTAACAGTCTTGTTGTTTTAATTACAGGATATTTTAAGGCGGTTAATTCGCCTAGAACTTCATTATCTGTTATGGATAATGGGACGTTGCGGATTATAACAGAAATGTTGCTATTGTTGGGATCTCGGTAGTATAGTAATTAACTCGGTTGTCATCGTAAAATTTGGTTAGCTTTCGATAATCATCTGTGTTTTGTAGATTTATTCTTAGCTCCTTGCCCTTGTACGCAGTGGAGAAATCGCCATAAATCTGTTTTTTAATATCCCCAATTATGCTTTGGTAATTCGTACCATTAGGTAGGAATATAGGAGGAATTTTCACATTCGATTGTGTTTCTTTTGGTGGTAGTGATGTGGAGGGAATTTGTTCATCTGTTTGTATTCTGTAGAATTTATTTTGAGCTATTAAGGCTTCACTGTTAAAAAGATATTTTTTATTATAATCTTGTTCTTCAGGTGATGAAAGAGGTCGCTTATTTTGATTAATTTCTTTGTTGGTGGTTTGTTCAGTTTCCATATTTGTGAGGTCGATAGGTACTTTAGCGCCTTGATAAATAATGTTTGGTGGTTTTAAGATTGTTTTCTTCGTATCACACATATTTGTATTTAAATTTGTGCATTATTTATTTGAGGTGATGCTTGGTTATCGGAGGTTAGTGTACTTACTATCAGTTAATGCGGCAGGCCGCGTTATCCGAGCTGTAGCCTTACGGTGGTGTGCTTATCACTATTAAATTAAATTTTCCGAATACACTTATATTAAATTTATATATTGTTGTCCTTTCGTTTGTTTGTGATTTAAGAATTTTTATGGTTAACGGCAGAGGTGGCTGCGGGTTATCGGCTGGGCCGATTACAGCGATGTCCTTGCACTTATACACTTTTCAGGTAATTTATGCGTTGGCTTATTTAAGAAAAATCGAATCACATCCGCATTCGAGCTAGTCTCACACGGAACTGTTTTAAATATTTATTATGCCAGATTGTATCGTTTAGGCAACCCGATACTACAGCCGCTTTATTTGCTTGAAGTCTAACTTCGCTACTCATTCCTTCACTACTAGAAATCTCGGCACCAAGGTATGTAAAACTGCTTACTTGTTCTATAATCTTGTTTTCAATTTCCAACTTGCACCTTATTGGGGACTTACTTATTGTTAGGGTTTTCGTATTTTTTGTTGATATTTTTAGATTCCACTTTTTGCAGCTAATATTCATGTGTTGTAGTAGGCGTTGCAGATTGTCTTCGTTATCCGCGACTAATGCCACATCGTTCGCATAACATACCATCGTTATTTCTTTGTCTTCTAGTCTGTATCCGCGTTGCTTTCTCACTTCCATTATTATTTCGTTCATAAGTATGTTGAATAACAGAGGACTTAGCGAATCACCTTGCCGAATACCTTTATTTACTGTTATTGCCGGTGTTAGCTTCCCATCTACTTTTATTCTTATGTTATTGTATATATCATGCACTAAGCTGATTAGTCCATTGGGCACATTTTGGCTTTCTAATATATCTAGGATATGCACTCCAAGATGTCCATAATAAATTTATAGTGTTGGTGGACTCTCTCAGTGTTTTACAATCTTTAATAGTATCTTATGTTATTAGGAGCAAAAGTTATATTTTATGTGGCGAGGCTGGACGAGTTATCTGCCTCGCAAGCTCGGCAGATAAGTACAGCCGAGCCACATAAAGATACTTTTGCTCCGAATAACATATAGTATTTTTTCTTCAAACGTTTTTATAACAAATTATTTACAACTTTGTGAACAAAATTCGAAGAAAATTATTTGATCTCGTCAGCGGCAGATAATAACTTTATCTGCCGCTCGTCAGAGGCAGATAAAGTCGTCAGCGGCAGATAATAACTTTATCTGCCGCTCGTCAGCGGCAGATAATATTACCTGCCGCTTGGCAATAAAGTGACAGTTTAGCATCATCAATCCAGCAGTATAATGCCATATTTTACTGCCGTTTGAAGAAAAAAAATATTTATAGCTGTAACCCGATCGTGCGACTAATACATGAAGTGCTACATAAACATAGTCAGGAAAAATAATTATTTTCATATGGATACCATCACACATTGGCATCCGAGACAATGAAGAAGTGGACCAATTAGCAAGACAAGCTGCAACCAAGACCACAATGCAAGACAATAATATTCCGACATATGACATTAAAAGCCATAACAAGAAGTCTATTTTTCAAAATGGAACCAGCAGTGGTTCAATAGCCGAGACATCAAATTAAGGGAAATAAAACATGACGCTATGGAATGGAAACCACCAGTGGAGCTGTCCAGACAAGAGGAAGTAAAAATAAGCAGGATAAGAATAGGACACAGTAAAATCACTCACACTCACCTAATGAAACCCCCCAGAACCCCCCTCCAGTGTGCACCACTTGCAATGAATATGTAACTGTCGTAGTCATAATGCAAAATTAGGCTTTTTATAAAATGTCTAGGCATTTTATAAAAAGCCGGCAAAACGCGAGCGAACAATAGAATTTTCGTTATGGCTATACCAATTCAGGCAAATTGATAAAATGCCGGCAAAATGTGAGCAGAAGAATATATGCCTCGTTATGACTGATTATTTTCAGGCATTTTACAATTTGCCAACAACGATGTAGTCAAAATGTGAGAACAAAAATAATTCATTTAGGTAGGTACTTACCAGGAATTCAGTAAAATGACATAATGACAAGAAACAATAAATTCGTTTATTACTATAAGTCTAAATAAACATTTCGCAATTTAAAAATACCTATATAAACTTTCAGTTAGGTAATCTTAAAGTATTGCACCAAATGGAGTACATAAAAATATTTCGGATATAATACGCCGTGAAAACCTATTTTCAATACGTAGCCTACTACGTATTGACGTCGAGATGTGGTACTGGAGGTGTATGTTAAGAATTCCGTGGACGGAACAACACTTCCATATTAAACTAGCTAAAGATCCGTACCAGTTTATCCACCATAGTTTACAGCCGAACGTTTACATTTTTTGGGCACGTAGTACGACGAAGCCCTAGTTATTTAGAAAAACTTATTTTTTAAAGCAAAATTGAAAGTAGACGGCCTCTACGACGTGTTACAATTCGCTGTTCAGACCAAATTAAAATTTAACTGGCAAATATTCAGCAACTGTTACTAGATTAACTGAAGAGAGAAACCAGTGGATAGATGTTGTCGATATCAGCCTTTGACCATTGTAGATCATGCGATTTTATCAGATTTGTTATTATCATATATCTGTTGGTCATCACTCCTCTGCATAGAGGATGTATGTGGAGAAGTTACTCGTCTAAGGCAAAGCTAATGGAAAACGCTCAAGGAGCGGTCTAGGACATTTGGGCGCGGCCGTTTGGGCGCGGGGACACTTGGGCGCGAGACACTTGGGCGCGAGACACTTGGGCGCGAGACACTTGGGCGCGAGACACTTGGGCGCGAGAAAGGGTCAACATTGGGATTCAGGAACACATTAAGTGTAATAATTTCAATTTGGCATAAATAAACAAACATTTATTAAATCATTATTTATCCTGAGAAGTTAATGTAATTAATCAAACAATATTAAAAGAATAATCTAATTGTTTATTGAAACCGTTATGAGATTAATTTTAAATAAGGTGGTAGTATGTACCTATATTAGATAAATTTTGAAATAAATCCGAATAAAAATAAAGAAGGTAGAATACTAGATTAGTTTTGAAATATTTCTGAATACATAAAAAGGGCAGTACATATGTTAGATATGAAATAATAATTCTGAATTGAAATAAAGATGGAAATAGATTATATATAGGTGTTGAAAATAATTTTAAATAAAAATTCATTAATTGTGCTGGTAAATGTATAATGCTGTACTATATTTAATCGATTGATGGTTCTAATGTTTAATATAATTCTAATATGTGTTCTGTTTTGACCGAAACTAGTCGACTTCGAGTTTTGTTTAGAATGATAATACTTAACAATAAACCTTAAATTTTAAAGTAATCAATTATTTTCGTTATGTTATGAACCAACTAACTGAAGATAAAAGCAGAAATAAGAATAATAATAAATAATCATATAAAAAGATTAATTTTAATAATCAAAATTTATTTTTGACATTTTTACCATTATAATACACATTATTCTTAAAGTAAATATATACAATTTTTTAAAATATAAACAAGAAACATCCACGCATTTATTTCATAATTGTACGAAATGCCTCTTAAAAATTCTAGAATGTCCCTATTGTTTACGCCGTCTACATGATTATATTAATTATTATAATCTTTAACAAAATTTTTTATTTTCTATCAGACTGGATACAATTTTGTTTTTTTTTTCAGTGGGCTCATTTCCCGCAAGTAACTGTTCACAAGCAACATCTCTCCTTCGTTGAATAGTTTTCAGGCTGTCGACGAATCTCCAAATGGTTGGATGGTTCATCAATAGCTCTGTTTGTACCCAATCTCTATTCATTTATTCTTTGTTACTTATTATTTTAATGTAATAAATCTCCGCAAAAGATTTGCTAGTATTCACCGGAAAGTTAAAATTTTTAACTTGCTTTGATAATATTCTTCTTCTTCTTCTTCTTCTTCTTCTTCAGCCTTGGTCCGTCCACTGCTGGACGTAGGCCTCCCCTAGATTTCTCCAAGTTATTTTGTCTTGTGCAATTTGATGCCATAGTTTTCCTACAAATGCCTTTATGTCGTCGGTCCATCTTTTCTGTGGCCTTCCAACGCTTCTTTTGTATGCTCTAGGTCTCCATTGCATTATTCGATTTGACCATTCTTCAGAGTCTTTTCTTGCCACATGCCCTATCCAACTCCATTTTAGTCTTGCGACACGTTGCATAATGTCAGTTACCTTGGTTTGGTTTCTAATTTCTACATTTCTGACCCTGTCTCTACGACTAATGCCAAGCATAGATCTCTCCATGGCACGCTGCGTTATTCTCAGCTTTTCAGCACTTTTCTCTGTTAGGGTCATAGTCTCTAACCCATATGTCATAACCGGCAATATACAAGAGTCATATACTTTTCTCTTCATACAGTTTGGCACTTCTTTGTTTTTCAGAATGTCTTTAAGTTTAGAAAATGCAGCCCAACTCAGTCTGACTCTTCTATTTATTTCCGCGATCTGATTTTGCTTTCCCAACTTTATGAGATGTCCGAGGTATACGTATTTTTCCACTGTTTCAATGTGTTCTGAGTCTATTGTGAATTGTTTTGTGCTGTTAGACATGATTTTAGTTTTATTTAGGTTAATTTGTAGGCCAATGCTTTTTGCTACTTCATTTAGTTGTCTCGTCATGTCTTCCAGTTCATCTGGATCATTGCTAATAAGAACTATGTCATCAGCAAAACGCAAGTGACTAAGATATTTTCCTTCTATATTTATACCGTGTCTGTCCCATCTTAGTTTTTTGAATACATTTTCCAGTGCCGTTGTAAACAACTTTGGGGACATCGGATCTCCCTGTCTCACGCCTCTTTTAATAGGAATTTTCTGGGTATTCGTGTCTTCATCTATTTTTATCGTGGATGTAGCGTTTTCGTAGATATTTTTAATTAATGTAGTGTATCTTGAGTCAACCCTTGCGTTGTTTAGAGCCTGAAGTATAGCCCACAATTCTACTGTATTCTAATTTTTGACAATTAATATTTCTATACTAAATTTTTGCCGCCCGCCACCTCCTTGGACGTGCTTTAGGTAATTTTCGTTATTTAAAATAAATTTTCAGACCTATGAATAGTAAAGCTAGCTAATACTAATATACGTTATTAATTTCCTCGCGCCCAAATGTCTCGCGCCCAAGTGGCTCTGCGCCCAAGTGTCTTCGCGCCCAAACGGCCGCGCCCGAACGGCCGCGCCCAAACGGCCGCGCCCAAATGTCCGGCTCCGCTCAAGGAGTAATCACCAACCAGGTGGACCGACCTCTTCACCAGCTTGGAAAATGCTGTTGGACCAGCGGAAAATATAGTGAGTTGTAGAGAAGCTGTACGACGGGCAGCTACCTATCCGAATTAATTAGGTAATCAGTATATTATAATCACTACATGACTGTTAAAACATATAGTATTTATGATTATGATTATTGGTACTCATTACCTGTTTTGGTTCTACTGTAATCAATGTGGGTTTTTCTTTAGTTAGAATTGTAATTTGAGTTCGAACGCGACCGTGAATAGCAACGGATGTTAGTCTGCAGTGGCAAGAAAGTGTGTGCGATAAGTGTGAATCGAATTAAACCACAAGTCAAATTTCACGACACAAAAATATAAAAATCATAATTTATAGTCATTACAACCACCTTTCAGCCTTTATCCTTTTTTCCTGTATTTGTTACCTTACTAGATTAAATCATGAACCAAACCGATAACACTAACAATGTCCCCAGCCAAAGGGATTGCGTTATCAATGAAGCTACCACATCTAACATCACAAACGAAAGCCAAACAACCGACAAACAAACTTATGCAAAAACAGCACAAAAACCGCCAGAAATAAGATACCCAAAAAGAGACCAGGCCAAAATTATAAATTCATTAGAAGGCATACCAATCAAAGATTACATCTATGCGCTAGGACAATTAGTGAAGCCTACAAATATTTTAGCAGCATCAAGACTAGCAAACGATCGCATATGTGTGTATTTGTAAGATAAAGGACTAGTCGAAGAATTATTGGGCAAAACAGAAACCTTGGCCATTGCTAATCAACAAACCACAATGAGGAAGCTTATAACGCCTGCAAAGAAATTAGTTATCTCAAATATCAGCCCATCTATTCCAAACGCATATGTCGAAAAATTACTGGTAGATTTAGGGTTACGCTTAGTATCGCCAATTTATTTCATTAAGATTGGCATTCCCCAAACAAGAATACGCACACATTATGAGCTTCTACAGATTTGTTTACGTTGCTCAAAATGACAACATTACAGTGCCAGAGTCCATAATAATAACATACGATAGCGACCAGTATAGAATTTATATACGGGAAGACCAACAAAAATGTTTCAAGTGCAATAAAATAGGCCATATCTCCTCCAAATGTAACTTAGCTGCTCCAAATCGACCCACCCTCCGAGAATGATAAGGATAAGAAACGATTGTACAAATCCAGCACAGAATTATTAAGCAATCAGACCGTAGAAGCAACAGAAAAAATGGATGCCCAACCAATTAATGAAGCACCACGACAATTTATAAAACCCTCGAATCAAAACCACCCACAAAAAAGAGAGCAAAAATCAAAGAAAAAGTGCAACGAAGAACCAAGCTGGGAAAAATTGTCGCTAGACGACAACCTCTTGCAAAAATATTAACCGAGCAACCAAATTCATATCAAATCATATATGATGAATTGAAAAACTACATAAAGGAAGTTTACTCTGCTCCCGATCCAATAAAGGTAACAAGGAAATATGCAGATAATATAATAAAATTTACGGAAACGCTAAAAGACATATATCCTTCTCTTACTGAAAGGCGCATTAAATATAGATTTATCCGAATAATATCCAATATAAAAAAAGGTATGCAAAAAGAAATGGACCAGGCTGAAAACTCATCCGACTATACAAGTTCGCAATCCGAAGATATTGCTTCAATTAATTAAATTATGCCTAAATTAATTCACTTCAACTGTAACGGCTTCGTTACCAAACTTCTCGATATCCAACAACTCATTTCTGAAAACCAACCACACATTTTATGTCTACAAGAAACCCACATAAAACCAGAAGCACCAGTACATATAAAAGGATACAATGTTTACAGCAGGAATCGTATTGCACAGCACGCTAGTGGAGGTGTTTCAACTTTTGTAAGGCAAGAACTGTACTCTGAAGAACTGTAACTCAATACTAGCCTGGAAGCTGTGGCTGTAAAAGTACTTATGCCCCAGAAGTTAATTATATGCAACGTATATATCGCACCAAATTATCAATTAACTAATGAGCTAGAAGATTTAATAAACAACCTTCCAACCCCATACATCATTGTAGGAGATTTCAATGCTCACAGTTACCTCTGGGGATGTAAAGGATCTAACAACAAAGGAAAATAATAAAAAAACTATTAGATAACGACCAGCTTACGGTACTGAACGACGGTCGTCATTTAGCCATGTAAGATTACACCACTTAATATCTTGGTCAAGATTAGAAAACTTATTTGGTAGTGATCATTTTCCAATTCTGCTGGACATTAGCCTTACACAATTAAGACCCATCACTTCTACGAAATGGAAAATTAATGAAGCTAACTGGCCACTGTATAGCGATACTTTAAAATTAGCCACTATTCAGTTTACCGAAAACCAAGATGTAGACACAATAACATCAAAAATCACGCAGACAATCATATCAGCCTCAAATGTTTTAATTCCTCTACAACATATCACCAATTTAGCCAAATATAGAGTTCCTTGGTGGAATTAAAACTGTAAAAAAGCTATTAAGAAGAAAAACGAGCCCTAAATATCTACCGGAAGAAGAAAGATGTTCTGTCGCTTATCGAATTTAAAAGGCTAGAGCAGAAGCAAGGGGAGTTATGAAAACCAGCAAACAGTTATCATGGGAAAATTATATCAGTTCCATAAATAAGGCAACGACAACCACAGAGATATGGAAAAAAGTTCAAAAAATCGAAAATAAATTTAACAACTTTAATATACCCGCAATCAAACTTCCAGATCGTACCTTAACTTCAAATTGAGATATAGCTAATGAACTCAGCGATCAATTTCCATATACCTCAAGTTGCGAGAATTACAATATGTAATAGCTTTCAAGTTTACAAAAACTCTGTAGACCAAGAGCCACTACACATTATTTTAAGTAACAACAAATTTTATAATGTGGAACTCTCCTATACCGAGCTAGAACATGCACTATGCAGAGCTAGAGATTCATCTCCGGGTCCGGACACCATACACTTTAAAATGTTGAAAAACCTACCTCATTCCTTAAAACTTACCCTGCTGGAGCTGGTGCAAACAGTATAAATGAAGATTTAGAAATACACGAGCATCCTATACAACTATCACTTCCAACAACAGTTCCCTGGTTAATTCCCCTGCCACGTGTACATCTGGACCTTTCAATGTACCCAAAAGAACCCACACCTCCATCAGTATATATCCCCATTACCAAATCCTAGATAATTACTCGGACTACCATAAAATATACACGGACGGGTCTAAAATTAATAACAACACCGGCTGTGCGTTTAAATGTAATAACACGGAAAACTACATTAAACTAAATGATATGTGCTCAGTCTTTACCGCAGGATTATTCGCTGTCAACAAAGAACTAGAATATGCCCTCCAAGATCTTCTTCTCTTCTACTTTTACATAGGCCTAGGGCCTGTTTCTTCCAGGTAGGCAGTCTTTCCATCTCTTGTAGGGCCTGCCGATACTTCTTTTGCCTCTAGGAGACATGTCTCTCGCTATTCTGACCATCCTGGTGTTGTCCATCCTTGATATATGGTTATTCCACTCTTCTCGTCTTGTTCTTGTCCACTCTCCTATTGCTTGTATTCCACACTCTTCTCTTATATCCTGATTTCTAACTCGGTCTCGTCTTGTCTTTCCAGCTATCTTTCTTAGGGTCTTCATCTCCGTTGTTTCTAATATTTGTTCTGTTTTGGCTGTATCGGGTCTGGTTTCCACCGCATAAGTTAATATCGGTCTGACGACACTTTTATAGATCTTTACTTTAGATTCTTTTTTTAAATATTTTTTTTTATATTTTTATTTGCCAGCTCAGCACATATGCTATTCATGGCAGAGATCATAATAGAGGGTGTTTGAACATTTAGTCACTACTAACTATACTAACTAGTTCTGTAATATTTACATTTGTTTTTAAATTTTGCCTAGTGTTAACATTTTTATTTTACTGGTTACTTGTCGCTTCTGCCTGCTATTGCTAATCACTATCACTATTTATGAGGTCTATTGGTAGTTTACGTTTCAGTCTTGCATGTAGTGATTTTTTTCCCAGGTTGTAATAGACTGCACCGCCTCACTCATTAATGTTCTTATAGAATGATTTTGACAATCTCGTTACAAATTCTTGAACTGGGGGGATACCGGTTTCTTTATGAAGTTGGGTGTTTCGTATGAACCACTCCGCGTTTGTTATTATCCGTATCACTTTATTTTGGAGTACCTGGAGCTTGTTCAAGTTGGTTTTGCTAGTTGCACTCCATACACTGCATCCGTAGGTGATGATAGGCCGGATTATTGATGTGTAGATCAGGATCCCACATTTAATCTTTAGAGCAGATTTTTTATTTAGGATGGGGTCATGAAGGTAAAGGGAAGGAGCGCCGACCACTTAGCCGCTGGTAAACAAAAAGTGGGCTCAGTTTTGGTTGACAGTTATGTGGCGCTCATGTCGCATAACACGCTAGAAATACGCCCGTACCCGGTATTACAACCAGGTACAAAGCAGGAGGGCATAATAGAACAAGTTTACTTGACGCACTATAATAATTGAGTACTGAAATTCAGTAAAAACTGCAACAATTCGCTAAAAACAACACACAAATACAACTTCTTCTATAAAGATACACGTATTTTCTCTAAAAATTTAGCTTGCGATGGAACAACTGCGCCGCCTGACGGTCAATCTACAAAGCACTAACTGTCAACCAGCTGTGGGCCCAATTATTCATTCAAGCGAGAATTCTCCTCCCCTTTACCTTCATGGATGGGGTATAACATGCTTAGTCTGGCGTAGGCTTCGGTTAATTTTTTGTTTATGTGGCAGCTTCAGTTTAATTTCCGGTCTAAGTAGATTCCCAGGTATTTCACTGCACCGTCCTTAGGGTTCCACTGTATAGGGGCATTGTTGATAATTAAGTTCGGTGGGTCAAGCGGCCGTCGTAGTGTAAAAATTTTAGCTTCGCATTTATCGGCGTTTATGGTTATACACCACTTTTTGCACCACTGGTTTATTTGGTCAACACTTTCCTGGAGTTTAGTCGCCGCATCGTTAATGTCGTAGTCCTGCGCTATGATTGCCGTATCGTCCGCATACATTGCTATATCAGTTTTAAGATTAGTTGGGACGTCATGCATGAACACGTTGAATAATACCGGGCCCAGAATAGAGCCCTGTGGGACACCAGCTAGAATCTTGTAGGTTGAGGAGAAGCATGAATTTACTCTGACTTGAAAGGTTCTATCTTTTAAGAATGATACAATTATATGTAGTAGATAAGGAGGAAAATCCAATTTCGTAATTTTGTGTATAAGGCCTTTGGTCCAGACTTTATCGAATGCCTGCGCCACGTCTATAAATGCTATTGCTGTGTGCTTTTTATTTTCGAATCCCTCTTCAATTAATTCTGAGAGTCGCAGTATCTGATGTGATGTAGAGTGTGAAGATTTAAATCCAAATTGTAGTTTTGGTAGTGTGTTATTGTCCTCTAGGTGCTTATTTAGTCGAAATAGTATAGCTCGTTCTAAGAGTTTGGATATAGAGGACAGTAAGCTTATGGGGCGATAATGAGATGGGTTATCATGTTTCTTTCCGGGCTTGGGGATCATTATAACTACAGCTTTTTTCCAGGTAACAGGAAAATACGCTTTTCTCAAACAAGCGTTGAATATTGCTGTTAGATAACAAATGGATTTTTTGGGTAGATTTTTTAGGAGCAGATTTGGGATCAAGTCCGGCCCTGGAGCTTTCCTTGCCTTAAGGTTATTGATGTATTTTGCAATTTCTGGTGGAGTTATAGGTTCGGTTAGAGTAACGTTGCGAGGATCTAGATTTTTTAGTTCGTTTTCTATTTGTCGAAGATGGTTCTTGTTGTCTGGGTTTTCCGTTGTTGTAAATGTGGTCTCCAGGTGTTGAGCAAATGTTTAAGCTTTTTCTTTGTCTTCAGAAATGCTTTGGTTGTTTATTAGGAGAGGTGGTATAATTGTTGGCTGATTTAGGATTCTCTTCGTAGCCCTCCACATGTTAGGATCTCCGGGATCAAACGATTCTATGTAATTGTTGTACATAGAGATTCTATGTTGCTCTAACTCGTCTCTTACTTGTTTAATCAGTTTATTAAGATGTGTTTTAATCACCGGGTTCCTGGTGTTTTGCCACAATCTGCGAGCCCTATGTTTTTATTTTATGAGTTTAAGTATATGTGGTGGGGGTGTTTTGCTAGCTGTATAACGATTTGGGGGTTTAGTTTTTGTAGATTGTTGGATAGCTCGCTGGATTTCCGAGTTAAATGTGTCTACGGCTTTGTCGATTTCTTCGTACTTTTCGATGTTATTGGGACACTTCAGACGATTGTTCATAATTGTCCTGAAGAAGTCCCAGTTCACTGGCCCATTGATTAGCCTGGGAAGTTGAGGGTAGTTTTTAGGTGTGTTATTAAGCGTTATTACAACGGGTAAATGATCCGAGTCTAGCTCAGTTAAAACTGTCTGGCTTATTGGCAGTGTGAGATCTTTATGGAGAATAATATCCAGGATGTCCGGAAGTTGATTGGTCCTGTATGGAAAATAAGTGAATTCGGGTGGAGCCGATATGTTCACTGCTAGTTGGGAGGTGATCTTACTCAGTTTTGCGCCGTTTGGGTTGTTAATTCTACAGCCCCAGTTGGTATGCTTGCTGTTCAGGTCGCCTGCTAGTAGAGTGGGGCAATGACTTGTAAAAATGTGCTGCAACTCATTTTGGAGGAGTTGGTTATTGGGTGGTTTATACGCAGACACAATTCTGAGTGCCGTATTGTCTTTCATTGTTGCGTAGGTGGTGTTAGAAGTAACTTTTCCATTAATTGTGGCATTTGGGTGGGGCAGTTTGAGTACAGGAAATGAGGGTTTGTTGATGAATTTTTGAAAGTAAGGGCAACCTCTATAGTTTGCCGTGTGCTCCCCTCCACAGTTAACGCAAGTTGGTTTATCTGTGTTTTTATTTTTTTTGCATTGTGAATAATGGTGCGGCTCTGTGCATTTAACACATCTTGGGGGCAAATGGCAGTAGTTCTTGGTGTGTCCTGCTAACTGGAAATTGGAGCACTGGGGGGTTTCACTATTCCTGCGTCTAGGTTCTACTGTTACCACGCAGTGTAGTAATCTGTTTAGATTGAAAATGTCTCTAGCTTTGTCATCATTGCTTAGTTCAATCGCGACAATTGGAATAGGTTCCTTCTTGTGGTTTAACAGTCTTGTTGTTTTAATTACAGGATATTTTAAGGCGGTTAATTCGCCTAGAACTTCATTATCTGTTATGGATAATGGGACGTTGCGGATTATAACAGAAATGTTGCTATTGTTGGGATCTCGGTAGTATAGTAATTAACTCGGTTGTCATCGTAAAATTTGGTTAGCTTTCGATAATCATCTGTGTTTTGTAGATTTATTCTTAGCTCCTTGCCCTTGTACGCAGTGGAGAAATCGCCATAAATCTGTTTTTTAATATCCCCAATTATGCTTTGGTAATTCGTACCATTAGGTAGGAATATAGGAGGAATTTTCACATTCGATTGTGTTTCTTTTGATGGTAGTGATGTGGAGGGAATTTGTTCATCTGTTTGTATTCTGTAGAATTTATTTTGAGCTATTAAGGCTTCACTGTTAAAAAGATATTTTTTATTATAATCTTGTTCTTCAGGTGATGAAAGAGGTCGCTTATTTTGATTAATTTCTTTGTTGGTGGTTTGTTCAGTTTCCATATTTGTGAGGTCGATAGGTACTTTAGCGCCTTGATAAATAATGTTTGGTGGTTTTAAGATTGTTTTCTTCGTATCACACATATTTGTATTTAAATTTGTGCATTATTTATTTGAGGTGATGCTTGGTTATCGGAGGTTAGTGTACTTACTATCAGTTAATGCGGCAGGCCGCGTTATCCGAGCTGTAGCCTTACGGTGGTGTGCTTATCACTATTAAATTAAATTTTCCGAATACACTTATATTAAATTTATATATTGTTGTCCTTTCGTTTGTTTCTGATTTAAGAATTTTTATGGTTAACGGCAGAGGTGGCTGCGGGTTATCGGCTGGGCCGATTACAGCGATGTCCTTGCACTTATACACTTTTCAGGTAATTTATGCGTTGGCTTATTTAAGAAAAATCGAATCACATCCGCATTCGAGCTAGTCTCACACGGAACTGTTTTAAATATTTATTATGCCAGATTGTATCGTTTAGGCAACCCGATACTACAGCCGCTTTATTTGCTTGAAGTCTAACTTCGCTACTCATTCCTTCACTACTAGAAATCTCGGCACCAAGGTATGTAAAACTGCTTACTTGTTCTATAATCTTGTTTTCAATTTCCAACTTGCACCTTATTGGGGACTTACTTATTGTTAGGGTTTTCGTATTTTTTGTTGATATTTTTAGATTCCACTTTTTGCAGCTAATATTCATGTGGTGTAGTAGGCGTTGCAGATTGTCTTCGTTATCCGCGACTAATGCCACATCGTTCGCATAACATACCATCGTTATTTCTTTGTCTTCTAGTCTGTATCCGCGTTGCTTTCTCACTTCCATTATTATTTCGTTCATAAGTATGTTGAATAACAGAGGACTTAGCGAATCACCTTGCCGAATACCTTTATTTACTGTTATTGCCGGTGTTAGCTTCCCATCTACTTTTATTCTTATGTTATTGTATATATCATGCACTAAGCTGATTAGTCCATTGGGCACATTTTGGCTTTCTAATATATCTAGGATATGCACTCCAAGATGTCCATAATAAATTTATAGTGTTGGTGGACTCTCTCAGTGTTTTACAATCTTTAATAGTATCTTATGTTATTAGGAGCAAAAGTTATATTTTATGTGGCGAGGCTGGACGAGTTATCTGCCTCGCAAGCTCGGCAGATAAGTACAGCCGAGCCACATAAAGATACTTTTGCTCCGAATAACATATAGTATTTTTTCTTCAAACGTTTTTATAACAAATTATTTACAACTTTGTGAACAAAATTCGAAGAAAATTATTTGATCTCGTCAGCGGCAGATAATAACTTTATCTGCCGTTCGTCAGAGGCAGATAAAGTCGTCAGCGGCAGATAATAACTTTATCTGCCGCTCGTCAGCGGCAGATAATATTACCTGCCGCTTGGCAATAAAGTGACAGTTTAGCATCATCAATCCAGCAGTATAATGCCATATTTTACTGCCGTTTGAAGAAAAAAAATATTTATAGCTGTAACCCGATCGTGCGACTAATACATGAAGTGCTACATAAACATAGTCAGGAAAAATAATTATTTTCATATGGATACCATCACACATTGGCATCCGAGACAATGAAGAAGTGGACCAATTAGCAAGACAAGCTGCAACCAAGACCACAATGCAAGACAATAATATTCCGACATATGACATTAAAAGCCATAACAAGAAGTCTATTTTTCAAAATGGAACCAGCAGTGGTTCAATAGCCGAGACATCAAATTAAGGGAAATAAAACATGACGCTATGGAATGGAAACCACCAGTGGAGCTGTCCAGACAAGAGGAAGTAAAAATAAGCAGGATAAGAATAGGACACAGTAAAATCACTCACACTCACCTAATGAAACCCCCAGAACCCCCCTCCAGTGTGCACCACTTGCAATGAATATGTAACTGTCGTAGTCATAATGCAAAATTAGGCTTTTTATAAAATGTCTAGGGATTTTATAAAAAGCCGGCAAAACGCGAGCGAACAATAGAATTTTCGTTATGGCTATACCAATTCAGGCAAATTGATAAAATGCCGGCAAAATGTGAGCAGAAGAATATATGCCTCGTTATGACTGATTATTTTCAGGCATTTTACAATTTGCCAACAACGATGTAGTCAAAATGTGAGAACAAAAATAATTCATTTAGGTAGGTACTTACCAGGAATTCAGTAAAATGACATAATGACAAGAAACAATAAATTCGTTTATTACTATAAGTCTAAATAAACACTTCGCAATTTAAAAATACCTATATAAACTTTAAGTTAGGTAATCTTAAAGTATTGCACCAAATGGAGTACATAAAAACATAAAATCAAATTCTTTGGAAAAAAATAATATATGCTTATATTTTTTATGCTTCTACGTTTACTTATTACTGCATGTCGAACTTCCATGACATTTGGAAGAGCATAAATTGTTATTTTTAAAGCAAGCACATTTCTTTCTCCCCTGACCCCCGAATCGTGAATGATGTGCAACTGCCTCGCTTACGGTTATTAGTTTATCAGGAACTTCATCTTGAAAACCGACTAAGGATTCTTGAATATCATTTCTGGAAAAGAAAGTTTTGAGAATTCCTTTAGAGGTACCTAATTTGTAGAGATCATTTTTCAGGTCCATCACTTTTCCAATTAGATTCTTAGAATCTAGAGGTCCTCGATCTACCTTAGGAACTGCTAAATAAACATATGATCCGATTTCAATTGACTTAAATTTTTTGTTGGATGTCTCAGTCATCTTTTCGGCTGCTCTTTTATTGGCCAGAGTAAGATTTCTGTCATTCATTTTCAATTCTATTCTCAGTTCTACAATGACAACAAATCCTTATTTCCGGTTTTGAAGATGGCCCTGAACTTAAAACTGAACAATTCAAATGCACTGTACCATTACATGCCTCACATGAGAATTTAGCTTTTTCTGTGATTTTGTCACTGCATGCGCAACAATATAAGCCGTTCACGATCTTTTTGGGTCAGGTGAGGCTATGACCATCTAGTAATTTTTTTGGCAGAACCTCTGTTGCAATAAACTCCCTCATGGGAATTGACAGTTTTTGTGTTAGGTTAGGTTGTTTTCAGTTTAAGGTTATATTTTCTGAATCGGTACATTGTTGCCGGATATTCTCTAGTCTCCACATCAACTCGCGTTCTTTTAAATTTGTTCTGTCCTCTTTAAATTGGAAGTAGCATCGTTTAATGGAAATTTTTTGTTGCAACACAATTATTTTGAGCATTTTGACTTTTCCTTTGACGGAAATTAAAATTATTTTTACACATTTGATAAATAATTTATTTTTTTACGAATATTAAAATAATAAATCTGGCAATGTGGTGGCAAGAAAATGTCAAACAGACACTGACAGAAAAAAAATTGTATCCGCTACATCATCGAATCAGTTAGTCCAACATGGAAAGAAAAAATCATAGCCAACTCTGTCCCAAAAAGGTCGTGAACGGCTTATACACAATAGTATCACTAACAGTTTTCTCATTCGAATTTTCTTCTGTATTACCCAATTGTAAGTCCTGTTCAGTGTTATTTGTCTGTGAAGAATGCATTATATCTTCAAGATCCTCTTCTGTTCAAAGCTCTTTAATTACACAGTCTGGTGGTTTGTTGATTTTAATCCAAGTTTCGGGTTAGCTCCAAATAATGCACGGTACCGAGCCCTTCCAATAATGCCGATGCCTCGAGGAATTTTTTCTGCCACTGTACAAACCAGCAGCCCAGGGACCAATTTGTGGAGCAGTTATCGGACATCCAGGAACGAAGCATGTTCTCAACATCTTGGTAACTTCTTTCCACGATACCCTAGCTTTGAAGGTGACGTGGTCTGCCGTGAACAATTTTGCAGTCAGGCCAGTAGTTGACAATTTCTTCTATTACCTCTCCTGGGAATGTCATATTTATTTTTTAAGGCAAATAGCATTTTACCCCTCCCACCATGTCCTGTATTTCGGTGACATTCTAACAACACATCAAAGTAAGTTTTACGACTAGATGTTCATCAACACCGACAGACAAAACATCGTATTTTCTCATTGAATGGTACTGCTTATTACTCTTTTTGTTACCTGTTGAAACAGCTAATTTACCACTCTTGATGTCTTCAATGACCTCTTTGACTTTATCAGCCGTCCCAGGCTTTTTAATTACATCTTTCTCCACTCTTTCACTGTCAAACTTTTGCACCTGTTCGTTAAATTGCACTTTGGAAACTTCTAAATCCCGTTTGATTTACACTTCTTCGCGGTTATCAGTCATTTGTATGAGTCTGAACGGACTTCTAAATTGATTGATAAATAACAAAAAAATGCCCACGTTTTAGTTTATCACGTTTTATGTGAGGTTAGGTTTAGGTTGGCGCGAACTCTATCGGGAACGCAATACTGCGCGTTTAGACTACATCGCTGTTGGCAAATTGTAAAAGGCCTGAAAATAATCAGTCATAACGAGATATATATTCTTCTGCTCACATTTTGCCGGCATTTTATCAATTTCCCTGAATTGGTATAGTCATAATGAAAATTCTATTGTTCGCTCGCGTTTTGCCGGCTTTTTATAAAATCCCTAGACATTTTGTAAAAAGCCTAATTTTGCATTATGACTACGACATAACCATAAGACACCTAATATGCGAATGCCGGAAATATGAACATCACCGTAACGTATGTGAGCTAGGACACAATCTGTGTGATGTATTAACCAATGCTACCGACCAATTGAACAAACTAAAACTGTTTTTGAAGAACACTGGTCTTTTACAACTGTTATAAATGTAACCATATTGTAATATCGTAATATTATAATGTTATGTATTATTTAAAATTAGTGCCAAAGGCCCTGGCAGTCGAGGTACTTTAATATTTAATTTAAAAAAAAAGAATTGTAATTTGATGCGCAAACCATGGTATATTTCTACGTCCCACGTCTAAAAGACGAAGAAAGTATTGTAATCGAGAAAAACTCACTTTCCAAGATTTCTTCAGATGCTCACGTTTCAAGATCCCTAAATGACGAAAAAGAGATCGTCTCAAGTTCGTCTGTCTGCCTGTCTGTCTGTCTGTTGCCGGTATAACTCAAAAACTATTTGCTTGAGGAAGACGATATTTTGCATGTGGATTACATGCTTTCCTGGTGTGATCCACAGAACATTTCGGCAAAATATATACAGGGTGCGCTTTTAAAAAAATATATTCTGTCTATTTTTGCTTTAATTCAAGAACTATTAGTTGAATAATTTTAATATTTTACAATGTTTTTTGCTTTGATATTTTACAAATTATTACTTTAAAAATTTTCACTTACGAGAGAAGTTTCGTGTAAAGCCCTTTACAGATTTTTTATTTCTGCCATTGACGTTAATTTTCTCGATTCAGTGGAATCGCTACTGCTTTTGCATGCATCGTTTACTGTCTCTTCTATCATTGGTATTTCTTGCCTTGAAGGTATTTTTTGCGTCAGTATTTGCTTATCGATGTTTGCGTGCTACCGTTATTGAAGGACTCTCAATTATGTTTTGTGATGTACAGACTTTCTTTTCTTATGTAGAGATTTTGTGTAAGTTGTAAAAAAACATGTTTTTCAAGCTGGATATCGAATTAGTTGCGGTACGAGTAGTACGAAAGCAATGCGCTCCTCGAAGGAGTCACATTACCTACTGTGTTGAACAGTGGTGCGACAGACGACTGGTCTTTAATAGTTATTTTTGTGCAACCGTGATAAAAAGTTGTTTTTTGCGGAGTTAATTATAGCTGAAAAATTCGTTTTTGCGACCGTTACTAATTCGAGGCCGTTTTTATTAGTAACGGTCGCAAAAACGAATTTCGCGGAGGCTAACTTATCGGCACGGTTGCACAAAAAATTTGATAATATGTCGTACAAAAATGTTGTGTATACTAGGTGAAAACGAATTTCGCGGCCGTAGCTAGTAACAATAGCCGCGAAGTAGGAACGGCTGCGAAAACGAATTTTGCAGCCGTAATTACGTCCGTAATTCAACTTATCGGCACGGTAGCTCAAAAATTGATAAATTGTTTTTCATTATAATATGCATTGCGGTTGTAGAAAAATGTTGTGTACACTAGGCGAAAACGAATTTCGCAGCCGTTGCTAGCAATAGCAGTGAAATAGTAACGGCTGCGAAAATGAATTTTGCAGCCGTAGTTACGTCCGCAATTCACTTTTCAGCACGGTTACACAAAAAAAAAATACTACTTGGTACTAAACAACTGCAATAAGAAATTTACAGTAAAACGCGTCATCCTCAATGGATTATGAGTAGATGTAGGCCCTACGAATATCTTCTTTCATATGGTTGCTCTGATATCTCAAATTTATAGTGTTGGACCTCTAACATCTTGTGATCACATATACGCTGTGTGCATTAATAGACTTACAGAGTTGTTAAAATTTGCAATGTAAAGTCGTGTTCCTTACAGTGTTAAACAGCATTTGTGCTTACAAATATTTTGTAAATATACATCTAGGTCTACCGAGTTAATGCTGCAGTGTGAGCCTTTGTTGGGTAAAAACACAACCACAAATAAACTTACAACTATCTCCGTACAACATTCTTGTTGTACCAACACTGATTTGTTTCTAAAAATATATCGCTTAATTCACACCGTCTTCTTCTTGTTCTTCAGCCCGTGTTCGTCCACTGCTGGACATAGGTCTCTTCCAATTGTTTCCATGTATCTCTCTCTGTGGCAGTGCTCATCCATCCGTTCTCAGCCATATTCTTCATGTCCTCGATCCACCTCTTCTGCGGTCTTCCGATTCTTCTTTTGGTTTCTCGTGGTCTCCAATTAGTTAGTCTTTGTGTCCATTTTTCTGTGTTTTCTCGTGCCATGTGCCCGGTCCATTGCCATTTGAGACTAGCCACACGATTTATAACGCTCGTCACTTTCGTTTTGTTGCGGATACAGTAATTTTGAATACTATCTCTGAGTAATTCTCAGCATGGCCCGCTTCATTGCGGTTTTTCTTGTCAGGGTCATTGTTTCCAGTCTGAATGTAGTCACTGGCAATATGCAGCTATCATACACTTTGCGTTTTAGATTTACACCGTACTACCGTACACAATGATAGTAGATGACAAAAAGTAAGTGAGCACGTATTTTCTAAAAGTTTACGAAGTAACTAATACAGATTTCTTCATCTTCTTCTTCTTTTAATGTAGGTTACAAGCCTCTTTTTCAAACATAATTATCTTTCTCCAACAAAGATGTCCAGCCATTTTTCCATCGTTTAGGTGGTCTACTCTGACCTCGTTTTCCTCCTTGTCGATCTTCTTTAGTTCTAGCTGCTTGTTCATTCAGAGGACGTGTTTGTTCCAGCATTTTCGTATAGTTCTCATCCATTGCTCGATGTGATGTAATACCCCCTCGCAGGTCTTTGCTTTTAATTCTATCAATGAGGGTTTTCTGTTTATAGTTCTGATGGCCCTCATTTCAACCGTTCTCATTAGCCGTGCTGTTTTTGTTGTGTCAACTCTGTATCCACCTCGTAAGTCATGGCGGACGGAATCCAACGAAGTGGTCGTGATATCAATCCAAAATCGAAAATGAAGTTCTCTGTCTCACCAACGGAAAGTGAACAGAGCTTCAAAATAATATTAAGCCTGGGAAGTTTGTATATATGTGGCAAAAGAAATACCGACAGGTGGCCAATACATGCTTTTACACGACGAACTACATTGCACTCGGAACGAAAATCTAACAAGCGGTATGGTTTCTGAAACGAGCCACATGCTGGCATGAAACGAGTGTAAGCGTATTTCAAATCGACGTAACAACTTTTTTCAATATTTTCTTTAATATCTTAAATAAAAGCTTGTACAGCACAACTAATTTTGAACATTTTAAATGAAGTTATTATATCAACACTTTTACAACAATTTTGAATTTTTATTTGACTAGTATTGCTGCGAACACTAGACCTCGCGCCACTTCAGTGTACATTCCCCTTAAGCTAAGCACTTCAATAAAATTCGCCCCAAGATGGAATTTTTGGGTAGATACTGACTATGGGGTATCACTAATAAGAAAGACAGTCTGTGAAAATGATGAAAATTGTTATAGCAATTTTTAAGAAATTTTTTTTTGACATCTTTTGTGGTAATTGTGCCTCCTGATACAGAGCGGTGCAATGCAATCAAAGTCTGGTATTATCTTTCCAAAGCTTCATAGAACATTTCCGTAATTTTTTATGAAAATCCGTTCTTAACTTTCGTCGCTATGTGTGGAATATACATTCATAGACGGAAATGATTTTTTACCAGTTGTTTCAAAGACCTTTTTTCTGAACAAGTGACCAAACCGTTTTGTTTTTTGATGGAAAACACATTTATAATTCATACAAGTAACGTATTCTTTAGTTCGTTTCCTTCACTTGTTTATTGTATTTTTCTTTAAATCTTACTCTTTTCCGATTTTTCTCTGGCTACCATTGAAACCCTTTCTTTAGTCATTAATGCTTCTCAATATCGCTCACGTGACCATTACAGTTAAACTACTCAATACCTTAAACATTTTCTTCACAGCACCAACTTAATAGATATAAATTGTGATTTTTTAGGATATTATTGGAGAGACTACACAGGTGTCATACCGGACGATGCTGTGCCCGGAGGAAAAGATGGAGAAGGAAAAACAACCTTCATTGGCCAGGGTTTGCACCCCGGCGGACATCTAACGCCCGGCGTTATCAATACCGGAAGTAAAGCCGTCTTTTATGAGTTTGGTTACGGGGCTCGTGTGGCCGAAGAAGATGTAAAAGTACGTTTGCTTGATTACCATTATTGGAACCGCATTATTGAAAATTAATTAATTTTTATAGATACTCTGCTCTCAGCATCCAAAACAACTGGTATGGCTTCACGTTTACACCCATAATAAGATTAATAACATAAACGGCACCCAGCTGATCATTGCTGGACATGATGATAAAGGTCCACTTTGCGTCGGAAGGAAAGCGATGGGCTCTGAGATCGGCGTAGGGAAAGTTCTTCTAATGGGTGGTGAATTTCAAAGCTTGTATTACGCTACCAGTTCGTCCAAATATCAGATCTTTGACGACAACTTTGACGTTTTGGTCTTCAATTCCAAGGCTGATGTAGGAGCATATACCTGTGATCAAAAACTGATACACGTTAACCTTTATTGTTAATTTTAGTTAATTTAATGTTTTTGTGGATATGGGTATAAAACATAAGTTACTGTGTAATACACCGTCTTGTTCTTTAGTTAGAAACAGCGATTTTGAAGGAGACAGATACAAACAAAATATGTATATGTTATTTATCTTTGTTTCAAGTGCGCTGCCAACCCTGAAGCAAAAGCACCAAAATTTAAATTGTCAGGATGTTATATGACATGATAGAAATGTCAAACTGACCCTAAGGAATCATGTATTTTCAATTAATTTCAAACAAATACGTTATAACCAATAGGATGCGAACATCATTATAAGGCACATGTGGCAGGAGTGTCTTTGCTCTTTTTGTAGCTTGCCGTGCTATGTGATCCTCCGCATTTTACACACAAATGGGCAGTTGCAGGAAGTTTTTGTGTGCCCGTACAACTAACAACTCATGCACTAAATTATGTTTTTATATTTTCTAGGTGGCTCCACTTGCACTGAACTATTTATAAGTTGAGTTGAGTTATTTTATAAATGATCTACAAAGAACATATTTAATGACACTTTAGTTTGTCGTTGTTTAGCATTAATAATGCTTCTCACTGCGTGTCCCAATGAAGTGATTTCTTCTATAATATCAAAGGGGTGTTTTGAATGATGAAGATGTTTAATTGCTACTCGGTATGCCCTTTCGTCTTTATGTTGGCATGTGTGATAGATTATTTTTTGTTCTTGCATCAACTTTACCAATTTTCTGTATGTGTCTGGGAGATTACAGTTAATGTTAATGATATTGTTACACCTAGTTCTAGTAGTATATGTCTTTCTTCCACTACGTTAGCCAGTTTTTTGTCATTTCGTAGTAATTATTCACACCATATACGAATACAGGTGGAGGTTTAGGGACATTCTCCTCAGGGTTATTGGCGTTTGAAGCACCGTCTGGTTTTGACACAGACTGACGCAAATCCTAACCTGCTAACCTCGAATTTGACATTGACTGACAGTGTCACTAGTGTCAGTTATCAGCCATATGATTTAATGCACGAAATGACTGCATCAGTTCCAAAGCCGACTAGACCACAAATTGTAATGAACACCCTTTACTACGTTACGCTTTGAAAGTCAAATGAAAACTGTACACTTTATCATAACTCATAATTCCTGGTTCACACCTACTTTATGTGGTTTTCCCAAGTGGGGTTATCCACATGTTTAGAACCAAAGCGTGTTGCCATCATTGTTGAATTTGTTATTTGCAAGACAAATAGTGGGGCTCAGAATACTGATTTCCAAGAAAAAGTAGTGACTTGTAACCTAAGTCATTTTTGTATAAAATCGCAAATGTTGTTTAACTGCAAGTAGACTACGACTCGACTAGATCAACATGAGAATCGCTTGGTTAGTTTTTGTTGTCGCAGGTAGTGTAACAGTAGGCGAAGGAAAATTAGTAAGCTGTTCGAGTTCAGTGCAAGGTATGTAAAAAGTAATTTGTATAAGAAGTTTACCTTTGTAGTGGTCTGTTGACATTTTCGCCAGTTTAGTATACTTAAATTTAGCCTCATGAATGGAAGCACTTTTTGCTTCGTCTTAACCAAGCCGTTATTTCAAATTATTAGTTTAAATTATAATTCTCTTTAAAATTAAACATCCTTAGAAAACCAATCAATCTAAAAGTAGCATCTAATCCTTGACCTTTGCATCACTTCAGTCTCTGTCCTTGTGTATGCATCTGCACAGTGCATGTACTGCATAAATACACTTTCATCGCTCTAACCGAAAGAAGAATTAGTAGTTTCGAAGAGAATTCATTGAAACTGTTTAGGTGTTGATGGAGTTTCAATTTAGTGATCGATTCTAATTTTAAACTGTGCTAGCTGTACTGAAATAATTAACTAGGGACAACTCGACTAAATGATGTATCAAAAAAAGAAGATTCAACATCATTTGATTTTAAAAAAATGTAAACGCAAGAAATCACCTTCTATGACAACTCTGCAACCGTCAAGTAATTGTCAAACTATGAATGCTGATTTGACTAGCAATTTTTTATACTGTGTGTTCAAAAAGAAATTACAGGGGGGTGGGCAATGGAAAATAAAACTAATGTCAACAGCAAGCTTTAGAATTCATTAACTGTCATCACAGTTGTTGTTATTGTAAGTTTATATTATACGCTGATATCGTGATTAAAAATTCTAAATATTGCTGTTCCTAAAGCTTGCTGTTGACATTAGTTTTATTTTCCATGACCAACCCTTATGTAATTTCTTTTTGAACATATGGTACTTATACCACCCAGACATCATTGATGACTAGGGCTCTTCTTTCGTTGGATGTATTAATACCTGGTCAGGACTATAATATGTTAAAATTTCAACATACTATTTTGGGAAAGTCTTATTCAGTTCATAAAGCAAGCTTCCATACCAGACCTTGAGCTACGTCTAAAAAGACAGCAGAACACACTGTTTTTCTTCTAAGCCCTTTTCTATTACGTCTGAAACCATACTGGTAATTTGGAATCAATTTATAAACCTCTATTAAAAGATTCTAAACCTTTTGAGCAACAACTTCTCGAAAAGTGTGGAGACGATTGGGGGAGTGATAATGGTCTATAATAAGACACTTCACATCATTATCATCATGGCATTTCAGCCCTGGTTGGGCCCTGCCCTATTCAAGCACCCTTCGCCATTCAGTTCGATCTGTGGAGCGGATTCTCTATCTCCTTAAATCGATGTTTCCCAGATCTTTCTTCACATCATTCAAGTAGCGTTCACAGGGCGGCCTACTGATTGCTGTCCTACGACTCCTCGCTGGTCATAGACTCTGCTTGTGCTGCACTCTTCGTTTGTTGATGGAATATGTTGAATCCACCTCAACGTTGATATTTTTATAAACTATGTGATGTTGGGCTCCTAAAAAATCTGATAAGAGTTCAAAGTTCTACCATTCTCCATTTTCAAAGATGGCACCGTATATCTTTCTTACTACTTTACACTCAAAACATAATAGCGCTTGGTCATTTTGTTCTAGGACCCATGTTTTCGCACCATATGTAATTACAGATCTTATTTGTATTTTATACAGTGTACATTTTATTTTTCTGCAAAATCTTGATAAAATATGTCGCTATTGACAAGTGACTCGTGGTAATTATATGAATTCGTTAACTTCTTCTTGCTTACATACGTCAGTCAATATGTTATCTTCTTGTAGTTGATGCCCGTTATATGAACTAAGTACCTATGCATTTTATTTTGTTGTTAATTGATTAAGAATCCTATGTTCATGTCAGATTTTTTCAATTACGTCAATGTCTCCATAGCCGTTTCTTTTGATTTCTTCCACCATTGTCATACCACTAATCTCTATAATTTTGAATATCGAGACTGTCGGTCTGTAATTTGTCCAACATTTTCTGAGCTAGACTTTTTGAGGTGACCCAGTTATTTGCGAAATGAAGAAAAATAAACTGAGTGTGCGTAAGTGCAAGATAGAGAGCAAGACAATCACCGAGACAACGGTCAACACGATGCAACTCAGCGAAAATCCACAAGTGCGTAAAGTGTCGAATTATGCCATGAATAACCCTCACAAGAAATTAGCCTACACTGTTTTGAGCCTAATTAAAGACTACGGTGAAATTGAACTTCGAAAGCGCAAAAGAATATAGAAATCTAATTTGCTTCTTGAACGAAAAAAATTACCCTGTCGCTTTTCATGCTAACTTTCAGAAACGATGAAGACATAAAAAATATATTCGAAATAAAAGGGACATTAGGAATAAAGATCGAAATAAAATCTCTAAGAAAATCTTAACTAGTATTTCAATGCAAAAGATGTTAAAGCTATGACACACCTAAAGATTCTGCAACAGAGAGCCAAGGTATGTAATATGTCCAGGTAAGCACCACAAAAGGCATGCAAAATCAGAGAAAAAGCGCAGCCAAAGTACGCAAACTGTGCCAAAGTACACCCAGCCAGCTACAAAGGATGCAAAGTGGCAAAAAAGTTACAAAGGATGAGTAACGAGTCAACTAAAACAAACCGAAAGAAATAAATGCGTTACACAAACCTCTTTGCAGATGGAATCCAAAAGCATTCCCAGCATTGCAAAATAGAAAGAAGACGCTTGAAAAGTTCGAACAGCAAGAAAACATCAAAACGAAATATAATAAATATTTCTGGACATGTAAAAAGTAGATATTCGTCTCATCAAATTTAAAAGAAATAAAACTTACCATACTATACATCTGCAAAACTCTGCCAGATGAGGAAGTGCGGTGTTAGTCAAAGGAAACAGCTCACTGCGAAGAAATAAAATAGGAAATAGAAGAAATACAAGCTGCAGCTGTAATTAATATCAAAATAGGAGAGACAAAGACCACGATTGCAGCAATATATTGCCCGCCACGACACAATCTAAAAGAAGAGACTAGTTAAGTTTGCTACAAAGCTCGAGTGAAAGATTTATAGTTGGACGAGACTTTAACGCTAAAAATCTAATTTGGGGTTTCAGACTAACCACAACTAAAAAAAAAAAGAACTGCAACAAACCGCAAAAGAAAGAAGAAACCCACATACTGGCCCACCGATCCAGACGAAATAACCAACCCGATTGGTTTCTTTATCTCCAGGAAAGCATCAACAAACTTCATCAAAATCGAAGAAAACTTTGGTTTGAGCTCTGACCACTCTCCAATAATACTAACGTTTAGCGAAAACTTGATTAAAAACAATGTTATCCAATAAACTCACAGAATGATAACCGTTTCAAGAAGAGCTGAGCAAGGCTACTCAGCGTTTAGCTGTACTGTTGAGAAATAAAGAGCAGTTGGATCACGAAGCCGAAAAGTTCGAAGTGGACATCAAACAAGCTGTCTGGGGAGGCACTACAGAAATCAAAAGGAAAACAAAAGGCAAAAATTACTCCAAGGAAATCAAGAAGCTAGTAGCTGAAAAAAAGAGAGCTAGAAAAAAATGGTGATACAATTCATTAAAAACCCCTATCGTATTCACTAGCCTTGAAGAGAGAAACTAATCCGACAACGTTGGCAGGAATAAACCTCTAAAGACAATATCTTCACCAAATTACAACCGTAAGGTTGGCTGGGGCAAACTCCCGAAGATAAGTTCTTTACCAAATCACCAGTACTCCCGTACATTCTAACTCTATTTATACTATCTGACCCGGAGGGCATGCTGTCAACTTCGACAGAGCTTAAATATCAGAATTGGGGATGGGACCTTCCTCTTTGTTCAAAATTGTATTATCTTGATCTCGAAATGGTCAAATTTACAAATGAATTTAGCTGCTTTGTTGAAGTTTATGCCTTTACAATTTTTCGGTCAGTTTTCGTTTCGGAAATATGCTGGGCAATTCTAAATTTTTCGAATCTGTTGAATCCAAAATGAGCGACATGCTCTTTAAACCTAGGATCAAAATTACGTCGTGTTTGCCCAATATATTTAGAATCACAATGTGAACATTTCGTAAATTCAAGATTTCTCTAAAGTTTTACGTTTGCATTCTTTGATTTCCCAATAAATTTCGAATATTGTATATAAACAATTTTATAGTCAGAATTTTAAAAAAATTTCTCTATGCCTTTTGTAGATGGGTGAAACGAAATTTTGATGTATTTTTCGTTGGGTCCTTGACTTGTAAGACTACCTAGAGTTGTAGAATTCCGAACGTGCAATTTTGTTTTTCGTTTTCTCAAATTGTCGATAGTTTTAGAAGACAAGCCATTGTTCACAACGATGTTTGTGATGGTCTGAAGTTCGGTGTTATACCGATATTTGTTTAAAGAAAAAGTTAGCAGTCTATAGATTAAGAAATTTAGAGCATCCATCTTGTGTTAAAAACAATGATTTGAATCCTCTAAACTGAACTGTTTGCATTGGTTTCTTTTCTATAAACATGGAATTTCAGCTTATTTTTATCTATTATTAGTATTATTACAAAGGTATCCAGAAATGGTAGTTATTCTTCGTTTTTCATTTCATACGCGAATTTTATGCTAAGACATTTAGAATTTAACTGATTCAACAAATCATCAATACTACATTTAGATAAATCGAAAACAGCAACAATGTCGTCCACATACCTGAAGACCTGAACCAAATCCTTGAGAAATACTCTGCATTTTTCTTAAATTCAGTTTTGAATTTAGACATAAAAAGGTTGACAACGAAAGAGGAAAGGTTGTTTCCCGTTGTTGTTCCTTCGTACTGTTTATAGAATTTTCCATCTGGTATTTGAAAGTGTTTATTCATTATTTGTGTGGTTAGAGGCTTTTAACGAATTGTGTCAGATGCAAACCACAGGCTCTAGCAGTGTTTTAGAAAAAATGGCAACACACGAACTCACCAGAGCCCCAATGGATAAAGTCGCAGGGCATTAAAACGATTTAATTAAATAATTGGGATTCGTTCTTTAGGGCAGCAAATCAAAATAAACCTCATTTGCCAAAGCAAATATTTTGGAAAGCTTTATTCCTTTATCAAGGCAAACACAGTTGAGGTTAGTGCTTCATAATGGCGTTACAGAAAAAAAACAAGCACATCTAATCTGGTAGATAAGGTTAGTGGTTCGAAAGCGATACTTAGGAAGTCCGATTGAGTCACAGTTCATTCTTTAATGAAAGATAAACAGATCGAAATTGTTTGCAGTTTACCATGTAGTGCCTAATATCTGGTAAGTAACTATACAACTGTTTACTTCCAGAACCTAGAGAAACAAACCTACCGAAGTAGCATCATATCGTCTCATCTTGCTCATACCAATAGTATCAAAACTTTTTGAAAAACTATTTCTCAAAAGGCTTAAACCTAGTGTAAGAAGAAACGAACTGATTCCTACACACCAGTTTGGGACCAGGTCCACAGAATAATTAACAAAATTGAGAAAAGCGTTAAAGAAATAAAAGTCTGCTCGGCGATCTTTCTAGATGTCGCACAGACCTTCAATAAAGTATGGCACCAGGGATTAAACCATAAATTTAAAAAAAAGAATTCTCTAAAGTATTTTCTGGACTACTTAAGCGTTACATTTCGAATAGACCATTTAGAATTAAGTAAGCAAGAAGATAAATACTCTGACTTATACGAAATTAAGGCAGAAGTACCACAGGGCAGTGTTTTGGGACCAATACTGTACTTGTTGTACATTAGTGATATCCAAATAGCTAACGAGGCAACAATAGCACAGATAACACTACAATATTAGTAAATACTTAGTAAGAAAAAGTACTGAAGAAACAACAGAAACACTACAACAAGCCATAAATAAGGTAGATAGATGGGCAAAACGATGGATAATCAAATCGGTCCACATCAACTTCAGGAATAAGAAGGATAATACAGCAAAGTAGGTATCTTGGATTGAACTTTGATGTCAAAGTACACTGGAAAGAGCAGATGAAAAGAAAAGAACTAAATATAAAATATAGAAAAATGTATTGGCTGCTGGGAAGAAAGTCCCAACTCTCCATGAACAATAAGTTACTTCTGTACAACCAAGTATTAAAGCCAGTATGGACATACGATTGCCAACTATGGGGCTGTGCCAACAAAACCAACATTAACCAAATTCAAAATTTCAGGACAAATCACTAAGGAACATCATGGATACGTCAGAAACAGTGATATCCATAGAGACGTAGGCATAAAAACTGTACTAGAAGAAATGAAAAACCTTGCCCAGAAGCTTCATCGGGCCATCCAACTCCTTGACAATTCAGAATTAGTAAGAAGGCCCAAGAAGACTAAAACTTTTGTCCTAGTGCAGAGTGACGCGTAGTGTCATTGAGAAAAAAAGCAGAGCAAAAGTGAAGTGCAACACCTGAAAAGAGTGTTCAAAGGTATTAGAAGTGTGGCGACGCCAATGGGTGAAGTCTTAACATAAGTAAGTAGACAATTTATGTTAGACTAATTGCAATGTAATATGAACAATTTTTAAAAAAATGTACACTCTAGAGTCTAGAGATTTCACCAAACAGCCCATTACACTAAAAAGCTGCGACATATACAAGTCATTCTATAGCTGTATAATTTTTTGCACTGTAGTTTCAACGCTTCTTTCTCTCCTTACTAATTAATCTGCAAATTAAGAAACAGTTCCCATTTGTGTTTGAAGTTTTTAGCATTCCAAGGGTAGGTACTTGACTTCTTCTCGTTTGACATAATAACTAATTCAAAGTACCTATCTATGTATATTTTGAATCAGCTGTTACTTATACTAAATATAATAAAAAACAGTTTTTATTTACATGTGTAT